>JAJOOS010012958.1:0-25308 GCA_029582725.1 Solanum chiquidenum
GTTGTTTTCCATCAATTTGTATGAATAGGCTTTTTGATGTTGAATCAGCTGGCTGTAGTGCATGTGCTGATTTATTTTTGGTACCTTGCTCCGTTAACGCTATTTTTCTGTTTGTAAGACAATAATTTCTAATTGAACTTGAAGTGGTGAGAAAAAGGTGTTCCAAAAATTCAGATGAATCCCCTTGTCAACATGTTTGAGCTTAAGTTCATGGATGACTATCCATGTATGTGTGGAGGATAGTCATGGTTTACTATCTATGTATGTGAGGAACTTAAGTTCATGTATGACTTCCATGATGAGATACTGGTCGATCTCTTTTGGCTTCTATTGAGGATGATGAATTCATACCAAACCAAGTTGGGGGAAGAAACCTTCTCTCCTTTCCTAGATTATGTCTTAAAATTCATGAGCTACCATGTCAAGACTGCCTTAAAATATTCGGTACATGATTCCAAGATCAATTCTTGTGACGGCATTCTCATTTTTACAATGATAGAAAATATATCTTAAGGCCTTGGTTATACTGAATCTAATACTCTTGCCCCAGCTCTGTTGATGTGTCTCTCTAGTCTGCAATTAGCATAAGCATGGCTAGAACAGTTGTGATCTCTTCTTTGTTATGGTGCACTGTTTTAGCTCACTATTAGCTGATGAGTTTTCGTTCAATGTGATGTTAGGGAAACATACTATTTTTGGAAGAGTTTGTCGGGGAATGGAAATTGTCAAGAGACTTGGCAGTGTACAGACTGATAATACTGACAGGTATTGTGCTTCCTTATAATATTTGTGTTTACATTAGAATGAGAACAAATGTCATGCTGCAGCATTGCAAAAAATGTTGTGTACAGAAAACATCAATAATCAAGGTCGTCTTTGTTTGGAGAATGAAATTTGCAGAAAGACTAGATAATTTATTACTTTGTATGTAAATGTTCTTGTCAACTTGTCCTTCTCTGTTATATGTTTGAATGCAGGAAAAACTCATTCATGCATTTAACGTCTGTTAGTCCTATCTTTAAAATCGTACTATTGAGTATGAAAGCTCTAATTCCAGTTCCATTTGATATCAATGCAGACCAATCCATGATGTGAGGATATTGAGGACTACTGTCAAGGATTGATATTCTGCATCTTTAAAAGCAAATGTTATATTAGCTAGAGCATAACAATTGTTTTAATTTTTGTCATCACAACCAAGATCCATTCTATCTTCTGCTTTCTAAGTGAGAAAAACTGATTTAGGTCTGTATGTGGGAATGTGGATACAAATTTTGTGCTACCAAAATGATACTAATACGCTATTTTGTGTGGGGCTTAGTTTTGTGAGGCTTATGCCCCAAACGTACGGCTGTACGTCCTATGCACATGTAATGCTTGATGTTTTGATATTTTAGACCTTGCCATGACTGAAGTTTTCTTCTTCTTTTTTCTTTAATGATGTGTGTGTTTTGGGATCTTGAAATGAATTCGTGATTATATAACATAACAACATGTAATATATGGAACACTCCGTAGGGAGTTGAGGAACAGTACCTATAGTCTCACTATTTTTTGAGTCACTATTGGGGATTCAGGGGCCAATTTATAGGAATAGGCGTTTTTCTCAGTTTTTCGTGTGAGCCCAAAAATATTTTGGTGATATACTTTCAAATGATTTCTTTGATAAACCTTCACAAAACCCTCCATATAGAGTTGAGGGAGCAGTATGTACAATCTATTCATTTTTTGAGTCATTTTGGGCATTTAGAGGCCAATTTACAAGAATTAGGCGGTTTTCTCAGTTTTCGTGTATATTAGCCCATGAATATTTTGGTGATATATCTCCAGACAATTTCTATGCGAAATTTTTATGGAATTCTTCGTAGGGAGTTACGGGAGTAGGACGTACAATCTCGCCATTTTTGAGTCATTTTTGGGGATTTAGGGGCCAATTTATAAGAATCATATAGTTTTCTTAGTTTTTCATGTGTTAACCCATGGATACTTTGGTGATATGACTTCAAAATAATTTCTTTGCGAAATCTTTACGAAACTCTCCGTAGGGAGTTGGGGAGCAGTACATACGGTCTTATCATTTTTAGTCATTTTTTAGCATTTAAGGGTCAATTTATAGGAATTAGGTGATTTCTTCGTTTTTCGTGTGTTAGCCCATACATATTTTGGTGTTGTGACTTTCTGATATTTTTTTGTGAAATCTTTACAGAACCCTCCAGATTTTGGGGAAACAATACGTACAGTTTCACCATTTTTGAGTCATGCATTTACAGGCTAATTTACAGGAATTAGGTGATTTTCTCAGTGTTTTATGTGTAACACCTATGAATATTTTGGTGATACGGCTTCTGGACGATTATCTTGCGAAACATTTACATAACTCTCCACAGAGAGTTGGGGGAGTAGTATGTACAATCTCACAACTTTTCGAGTTAGGGCATTTAAGGGCCAATTTATAGAAATTAGGCGAATTTCTCTGTTTTTTTGTGTGATTAGGACAAGAATATTTTGATGATATGACTTCCGACGATTTATTTGCTAAACATTTACGACACCTTGAGTAGGGAGTTCAGGGAGCAGTACATACAGTCTGACCATTTTTGAATCATTTTTGAGAATTTAGGGGCCAATTTATAAGAATTAAACAATTTTCTCAATTTTCTTGTGTTAGCCCATGAATATTTTGTTGATATGACTTTCGAAAGATTTCTTTACGAAACTTTTACATGAACCCTTCGTAGAGAATTGAAGGAGCAGTATGTATAATCTCAACATTTTTGAGTCATTTTTGGACATTCAAGGGTCAATTTACAGAAATTAGGCGATTTTTTCAATTTTATGTGTGTTAGCCCATGAATATTTTGGTGATATCGCTTCCAAATGATTTCTTAATGAAACACTTACGAACCCTCTGTAGGGAGTTGGGGGAGCAAAATGTATAGTTGTAACATTTTGAGTCATTTTTGGGCATTTAGGGGCCAAATAAAAGGAATTAGACAATTTTCTTTGTTTTCGTGTGTAAGTCTATAAATAATTTGGTGATTTGATTTCTGGATGATTCCTTTGCGAAACCTATACGGAATCCTTCGTAGGGAATTGGGGGAGTGCTACATACATTCTCACCACTTTTGAGTCATTTTTGGGCATTCAGAGGCCAATTTACAGAGATAATTTTCTAAGTTTTTCATGTGTTAACCAATGAATATTATGGTGATATGACTTTCAGACAATTTCTTTGCGAAACCTTTATGAAGCTTCCGTAAGGAGTTGAGGGAGTAGTACGTACAATCTCATCATTTTGAGTCATTTTTGGGCATTTAGGGGCCAATTTATAGGAATAGGCGATTTTATCTGTTTTGGAATGTGTACGTAACTTTTTTATTTTTTCGTGTGTATTAGCTCATGGATTTGGCGCCTTTGAACACCCACAATATTTTTCTGAAAAAACTTTATGAGGACCTCTGTAATGAGTAGGGGGAACATTACATATAATCTCTCTATTTTAAGGCATATTTTTGCATTTAATAGCCAACTTTTAGTAATTACGCAATTTTTTTGATTTTTTGTGTGTATTGGCCCATGAATTCGGCGCCTTGGAGCACCTAAAAAACTTTATGATAACCTCTGTAATAAGTTAGGGGAGCATTACGTATAATTCCACCATTTTAAGGCATATTTTTACATTTACGAGCAAACTTTTAGAAATTATGTGACTTTCTTTATTTTTTTTGTGTATTAGCCCATTGATCTTGCCCCTTGGAGCACCAATTTTTTTTTACTGGAAAAACTTTAGAAAGACCTCTGTACCGAGTTGGAGGAGCATTACGTATAAATCCATAATTTTAAGACATTTTTCGCATTTACGAGTCAATTTTTAGGAATTACGTGACTTTCTTATTTTTTCGTGTGTATTTTGTCGATGAATCTGGCTCCCGGAGAACTCTTTTTTTTTTTTGAAAAAACTTTATGAGGACCTTCCTAATTAGTTGGGGGAGCGTTACGTATAACCCTACCATTTTAAGGCATATATTTGCATTTACAACCCAACTTTTAAGAATTACGTGACTTTCTTAGTTTTTCGTATGTATTAGCTCATTGATCTTGCGCCTTGAAGCACCAAAACTTTTTTACTGGAACAACTTTACAAAGACCTCTGTACTGAGTTGGGGGGAGCATTACGTATAAATCCATAATTTTAAGACTTATTTTCGCATTTACGAGTCAATTTTTAGGAATTACGTGACTTTCTCATTTTTTCGTGTGTATTTTTCCCATGGATCTGGCGCCTCGGAGACCCCAATTTTTTTTCTGAAAACTTCATGAGGATCTTTGTAATGAGTTGAGAAAGCGTTGCGTACAATTCCACAATTTTTTCAGGCTTATTTTCACATTTATAAACCTACTTTTAGAGTCACACGCCTTTCTTTGTTTTTTGTGCGTATTAGTCCATGGATCTGGTGCCTCGGAGCACCCAAATTTTTTTCTGAAAAAAACTTTATGAGGACCTTCGTAATGAGTTGAAAGCGTTACGTACAGTGCTACCATTTTTTTCAAGCATTTTTTCGCATTTACTAGCCAACTTTTAGGAATTACGCGACTTTCTTGTTTATCATGTGTATTAGCCCATTGATTTGGCACCTCAGAGCACCCAAACTTTTTTTATGAAAACTTGATAAGGACCTCCGTAATGATTTTGGAAGCGTTACGTACGGTCCCACCATTTTTTCAGGTATATTTTCGCACTGACAAGCCAGCCTTTAGAAATTACGCTATTTTCTTGGTTTTTCGAGTGTGTTAGCCCATGAATTTGGCGCCTCGGAGCACCTAAAAAAAAATTCTAAAATTTTTTATGAGGACCTCTGTAATGAATTAAGAAGCGTTACGTACAGCCCCACCATTTTTATCTGGCATATTTGGCATTTACAGGCCATATTTTAGGAATTACACGACTTTTTTGATTTTCGTGGCGCATCGGAGCACCCAATTTTTTTTTAGTGAATATACTTTATGAGGACCTCTATAATGATTTGGAAAACGTTATGTACATTTTCATAAATTTTTTAGGGATATTTTCGCATTTACAAGCCAACTTTTAGGAATTACGAATTTTTTTTCCGTGTGTATTAACCCATGTATATGATGTCTCGAAGCATCCATAAAAAATTTTCTGAAAAAACTTTATGAGGACGTCCGTTATTTCAATCATATATTCGCATTTACAAGCCAACTTTTGGGAATTATGCGACTTTCTTGATTTTTGTGTGCATAAGCCCATGAATCTGGTGCCTCAGCACCCAATCGCCGCTAAAGAGTATATTTGTTGCCACTAAAAACAAGCATCGGTGACAACATTATTGCCGCTAAAACATATATAAGTCGCCACTAAGAGTACGTATTAGTGGCAACTATAATCGCCGCTAAAGGGTATATTTTTTTCCACTAAAAACAAGCATGACAACATTTATCGCCGCCAAAACATATATAAGTCGCCCTAAAAGGCAGTATTAGTGGCAATTACAGTCGCCGCTAAAACATATATATGTCGGCACTAAAAGTCTGTATTAGTGGCAACTATAGTCGCCGCTAAAACAGATATACGTCGCCACTAAAAGTATGTATTAGCGGCAACTATATTTGCCGCTAAAATATATATATATGTCGCCACTAAAAGTCTGTATTTGTGGCAACTATGATCACCGCTAAAACATATATAAGTCGCCACTAAAACTTGTATTATTGGCAACTGTAGTCGCCGCTAAAACCTATATAAGTCGCCACCAAAAGATATATAAGTCGCTACTAAAAGTCTGTATTAGTGGCAATTATAGTAGCCTCTAAAACATATATAAGTCGCCATCAAAAGTCTGTATTATTGGCAAACTCAGTCGCCGCTAAAACATATATATGTAACCACTAAAATTCTGTATTAGTGGCAATTAAAGGTGCCGCTAAAAGATATATAAGTTGCTACCAAAGGTCTGTATTAGTGGCAGTTATAGTCGCTGCTAACACATATATATGTTGCCACTAAAAGTCCGTAATAGTGACAGTTATAGTCGTCGCTAAAAATTTTATAAGTCGGCACGAAAGGTTTGTATTAGTGGCAGTTATAGTCGACGCTAAAACATATATATGTCGCCACTAAATTTCTGTATTAGTGGCAACTTAGTCGCCGCTAAAACATATATATGTGGACACTAAAAGTAGGTATTTGTGGCAACTCTAGTCCCCGCTAAAACTTATATAAGTCGCCACTAAAAATCTATATTAGTGGCAGTTATAGTCGCCGCTAAAACATATATGTGTCGCCACTAAAAGTCTGTATTAGTGGCAGCTAAAGTCGCCGCTAAGACATATATTAGTGGCAGTAAAGTCGATATTAGTGGCAATATTAATCGCCGCTAAAATATATATTGTTGCCACTAAAAACTAGCTTTGGTGACAACAATTGCCGCCGTTAAAACATATGTCGCCGCTAAAACGTATACTTTTTGCCAATAAAAACAAATATTTTTGACAACAATTCTCGCCGCTAAAGATATATTTGTTGCCACAAAAAATAAGCATTTGTGACAATAATTATTGCCGCTAAAACATATATAAGTCTCCACTAAAAGTCTGTATTTGTGTTGACTTAAATCATCTCTAAAAGGTATATTTGTCGCCAATAAATAACAACACTTTTACAACAATAATCGTCTCGAAAACATATATTAGTCGCCTCTAATAGTTCATGGATCTGGCGACTCCTTGAACCCGATTTGTTTTGTGAAATTTTTTTATGAGGACCTCCGTAATAAGTTGGGGAAGCATTACGTATAATCCCACTGTTTTTCAGGCATATTTTCGCATTTACAAGCCAAGTTTTAGGAATTCCATGATTTTCTTGGTTTTTCATGTGTATTAACCCATGGATATGACGGCTTGGAGTACCCATATTATTTTTCTGAAAAAACTTATTGAGAAGCTCCGTAATGAGTTAGAAAAATGTTACATACAGTCCATAATTTTTAGGCATATTTTCGCATTTACATGTCAAACTATTGGAATTACGTGACTTTCTTGGTTTTTTGTGTATATTAGACCATGGATCTAGCGCCTTGGAGCACCCAAATTTCTTTTGTAAAAATACTTTATGAGGACATCCGTAATGAGTTGGGGAAGTGCTATGTACAGTCCTATCATTTCTTCAGGTATATTTTCGCATTTACAAGCCACTTTTTAAAAATTACGCGACATTCTTTATTTTTTCGTGTGTATTAAATGCCCATGAATTTAGTGTCTCGGAGCACCCAAATTATTTTACTATTTTTTTTTAGGAACTCCGTAATGAGTTTGGGCAGCGTTACGTACAATCCCACCATTTCTTTCAAACAAATTTTTACATTTATAAGCCAAATTTTAGAAATTTTGCGACTTTCTTAGTTTGTCGTGTGTATTAGCCCACAATCTGACGCCTTGGCGCACCTAAAAAGTTTTTCTGGATGAACTTTACAAGGACCTTCGTAATGAGTTGGAGTAGTGTTACGTACAGCCCCACCATTTTTTTCAAGCATAATTTCGCATTTACAAGTCAACTTTTAGAAATTACGCGACTTTCTTGGTTTTTTGTTTGTATTAGCCCATGTATCTGACGACTCGAATCACCCAATATTTTTTTGATAAATCTTTATGAGGACTTTCGTAATGAGTTGGGGAAGCTTTACATACAATCCTACAATTTTTTTCAAGAAAATTTTTGCATTTACAAGTCAAGTTTTAAGAATTACGCGTCTTTCTTGGATTTTTCATGTGTATTCCCATGGATCTAGCGCTTTGGAGCAGCCAAATTTTTTTCCTGAAAAAACTTTATGAAGACCTCTGTAATGAGTTGGAAAACATTCACGTATAATCACAACATTTTCTTAATATCCATTTCCGCATTTACAAGCACTTGTTCAAAATTCACTCAAATTCCTCAATTTTTTGTGTGTATTAGCCCATGGATCTGGCGCCCGGAGCACTCAAATTCTTTTTCTCAAAAACTTTATGAGGACCTCCGTAATTCGTTGGGGAACCTTCACCTATACTCACACCATATTTTTAACACTCATTTCTGCATTTACAAGCCCTTTTTAAGAATCACCTAAATTATCTGATTTTTCGTGTATTAGCAAATTGATCTGTCGCCCGAAACATCAAAAAATAATTTCTCAAAAAACTTTGTGAGGACTTCTGTAATAAGTTTGGGAGCCTTCACTATACTCACACTATATTTTTAAAACACACATTTCCACATTTACAAGCCCTTTTTTAAGAATCGCCCAAATTTCTTGATTTTTCGTGTGTATTAGCTCATTGATCTGGCGCCCGGAGCACCCAATTTTTTTTCTCAAATTTTTTTATGAGGACCTCTATAATGAGTTGGAGAACCTTCACCTATATTCACACCATGTTTTAACATCCATTTATGCATTTACAAGCCTTTTTTAAAGGATCGTCAAATTCCCCAATTTTTTGTGTGTTTAGCCCATTGATCCGGCGCTCAAAGCACCCAATTTTTTTTTCACAAACAACTTTAAGAGGAATTTAGTAATAAATCGAACCATCATCTATACTCATATTTTTTTAAACGCATATTTCCTCATTTACAATTTTTTTTTTAAAGAATTGCCCAAATTCTCTGATTTTTCGTTTGTATTAGCCTATGGATTTGGCGCCCGGAGTGCCCAAAATTATTTTCTCAAAAAACTTTATGTGGACCTTTGTAATGAGTTGGGGAACCTTCACGTATACTCACAAAAAAAAATTAAAGCTCATTTACGCAGTTGCAAGTCCTTATTTAAGAATCACCCAAATTCCCAAATTTTCGTGTATATTAGCTCATTGATCTGGCTTCCAGAGTACCCAAATTTTTTTTCTGAAAACTTAATGAGGACCTCCGTAATGAGTTGGGGAGCCTTCACGTATACTCACACCATTTTTTCAACACTCATTTTCGCATTTACAAGCCTTTTTTAGGAATCGCCCAAATTCTCGATTTTTTGTGTGTATTAACCCATGAATTTGGCGGTTGGAGCACCCAATTTTTTTCTCTCAAAAAAATTATGAGGAACTTTGTAATTACTAGGAAACCTCACGTATACTCACCATTTATAACGCTCATTTCCTTATATATAATCCATTTTTTAAGAATTGCTCAAATTCTCCTATTTTTTATGTATATTAACCCATTGATCTGGCGCCCGAAGCGCCCAAAAAAAATTTCTCAAAAAACTTTATGATGACCTTTGTAATGAGTTGGGGAACCTTCACATATATTCAAAAAAAAAATTAATTCCCATTTCCACATTTACAAGCCCCTTTTTTAAAAATCGCCCAACTTCCCCTAATTATTATTTTTTTTAGCCGATGAATCTAGCGCTCGGAGCACCTAAAAAAATTTTCTCAAAAAACTTTATGAGGACCTCCTTAATGAGTTGGGGAACATTCACGAATACTTACACCATTTTTTTTAACGCCCATTTCTACATTTCCAAGCACTTTTAAAAGAATCACCCTAATTCCCCAATTTTTGTGTGTATGCTACATGGATCTGGCGCCCGGAGCATCCAATTTTTTTTTATAAAAAAACCTTATGAAAATCTCCGTAATGAGTTGAGGAACCATCACGTAAACTCACACAATTTTATTAATGATCGTTTTCGCATTTATAAGCCCTTTGATAAGAATCGCCCAAATTTCAAATTTTTCGTGTGTATTAGCCTATGGATTTGGCGCCCGGAGCACCCAAATTTTTTTTCTCAAAAAACTGTATGAAGACCCCCATAATCAGTTTGGGAACCATCACGTATACTCAAACCATTTTTTAACGATCATTTTCGCATTTACAAGCTCTATTTTAATGATCGCTCAAATTTCAAATTTTTTGTGTGTATCAGCCCATGGATATGGCACTAGGAGCACCCCAAATTTTTTTCTCAACAAACTTTATGATGACCTCCTTAATGAGTTGGAGAACTTTCACGTATACTCGCACCTTTTTTTTAACGCCCATTTTTGCATTTACAAGCCTTTATTTAAGAATCGCCCAAATTTCTCAATTTTTTGTGTGTATTAGCCATGGATCTGATGCTTGGAGCACTCATTTTTTTTCTCAAAAAACTTTATGAGGACATTCATAATGACTGGAAAAACTTTCACGTATACTCACACTATTTTTTTAATGTTCATTTCCTTATTAACAATCTTTTTTTAAGAATCGTCCAAATTTTCTGATTTTTCGTGTGTATTAGTCCATTGATCAGTCCAGAGCGCCCAAAATTATTTTCTCAAAAAAATTTATGAGGACCTCCGTAATGAGTTGGGGAACCTTCACGTATACTCACACAATTTTTTAACGCTCATTTCCGCATTAACATGCCCTTTTTAAGAATTGCCCAAATTTCCCATTTTTTCATGTGTATAAGCCCATAGATTTGGCGCCCGGAGCACAAAGAATTTTTTTCTCAAAAAACTTTATGAGGACCTCCGTAATGAGTTGGGGAATCTTCACATATATTCACACTAATTTTTTTACGCCCATTTCCACATTAACAAACCCTTTTAAAAAAATTACTCAAATTCCCCAATTTTTTGTATGTATTAGCCTAAAAATTTAGTGCCCAGAGCACCCAATTTTTTTTTCTCAAAAAACTTTATGAGGACCTCCGTAATAAGTTGGAGAATGTTCACTTATACTCACACTATTTTTTTAACGCCAATTTTCTCATTTACAAATCTTTTTTTAAGAATTTCCCAAATTCCACGATTTTTCTTGGTTATTAGCCTATAAATCTGGCGCTCGGAGCACCCAATTTTTTTTTTTAAAAAAACTTTATTAGGACCTCCATAATGAGTTAAAGAACTTCACATATACTCACACCATTTTTTAACCCCCATTTCCGCATTTACAATCCTTTTTTAAAAAATCGTCCAAATTCCCCAATTTTTTGTGTGTATTTTAGACCATTGATCTGGCGCTCAGAGCATCCAAAAAATTTTTCTCAAAAAACTTAATGTGGACCTGCGTAATAAGTTGCACAACATTCACATATACTCACACCATTTTTTTAACGCTCATTTTTGCATGTACAAGCCCTTTTTCAAGAATCGCCCAAATTCACCAATTTTTTGCGAGTATTAGCCGATGGATCTGGCTCCCGAAGCACCAAATTTTTTCTCAAAAAACTTTATGTGGACCTTCGTAATGACTGGGAAACCTTCATGAATACTCATACCATTTTTTTAACGTCCATTTCCTTATTTACAATCCCTTTTTTAATAATCACCCAAATTCCTCAATTTTTCGTGTGTATTAGCCCATGGATCTGGCGCCCAAAGCACCCAAATTATTTTTCTAAAAAAACTTTACGAAGACCTCCGTAATGAGTTTGGTAACCTTTACGTATACTCAAATCATTTCTTTGACGCCAATTTTCACATTTACAAGTTCTTTTTGAAGAATCGCTCAAGTACCTTGATTTATCGTGTGTTAATGCCCATGGATCTGGCGCCCGGAGCACCAAATTTTTGTTTTTAAATTTTTTTATGAGGACCTCTGTAACGAGTTGGGAATCTTCATGTATACTCACACCATTTTTTTAATACTCATTTCCACATTTACAAGCCTTTTTTAAAGAATTGCCTAAATTTCTCGATTTTTCGTGTGTATGCCCATTGATCTAGCGCCCGAAGCACCCAAAAAAAATTTCTTAAAAAACTTTATGAGGACCGCCGTAATGAATTGTGGAACCTTCACGTATACTCACACCATTTTATAACGTCCATTTTCGAATTTACAACCCCTTTTTAAAAAATCGCCCAAATTTCTCAAATTTTCATGTGTATTATCATTAGCTCATGGATCTGGCGCCCGAAGCACCTAAATTTTTTTCTCAAAATATTTTATGAGGACCTTCGTAATGACTGGGGGAACCTTCACGTATACTCACAATATTTTTTAAACGCCCATTTTCTCATTTACAATACTTTTTTAAAAAATCACTCAAATTCTCTGATTTTTCGTATGTATTATCCCAAGGATCTGGAGCCCGGATTGCCCAAATTATTTACCCAAAAAACTTTATGAGGACCTCCGTAATGAATTGGGTAAACTTCATGTATACTCACATAATTTTTTTTAACGCTCATTTTCACATTTACAAGCCTTTTTTTAAGAATCGCCCAAATTCACCAATTTTTCATGTGTATATGCCCATGGATCCAGCGTCGAATCACTCAAAAAAAAATCTCAAAATCTTTTTGAGGCTTCTCTAATGAGTTGGGGAACCTTTACGTATACTCACACCATTTTGAACGCCTATATCCGCATTTACAAGCCTTTTTTAAGAATCGCCTAAATTCTCCAATATTTTGTTTGTATTAGCCTATGGATCAGGCACCCGAAGCACCCATATTTTTCCCCAAAAAACTATAAGAGGACCTCCGTAATGAGTTGGGTAACCTTCACGTATACTTACAATATTTTTAACGCCAATTTCGCATTTACAAGCACTATTTTATGAATTGCCCGAATTCCTTGATTTTTTCGTGTGTATTAGCCCATGAATTCGGCGCCGAAGCACCAAAAAAATATATGAGGACTTCCGTAATGAATCTGGAAACCTTCACGTATATTCACACCATTTTCAACACCCATTTTCGCATTTAGAAGCCCTTTTTTATGAATCGCCTAAATTCCCTGATATTTCATGTGTATTAGGCCATGGATCTGACGCCTAGGCACCTAAATTTTTTTTTTTCAAAAAACTTTATGAGGATCTCCGTAATGAGTTAGGAAACCTTCAAGTATACTGACACCATATTTTAACGCCCATTTCACATTTATAAGCCTTTTTTTTAGAATTCACTAAATTTCTCGATTTTTCGTGTGTATTAGCCCATGGATCTAGCGCCCGGAACACCCCAAATAAAATTCTCAAAAAATTCATGAGGCTTTCCGTAATGAGTTGGAGAATCTTCTCATATACTTACACCATTTCTTTAATGCTCATTTTCGTATTTACAAGCCCTTTTTAAGAATCACCCAAATTCTAATTTTTCGTGTGTATTAGCCCATGGATCTGGCCCCCGGTGTACCCAAAATTATTTTCTTAAAACTTTATGAGGATCTCCGTAATGAGTTGGGAACCTTCACGTATACTGACACCATTTTTTTAACGCTCATTTCCGCATTTACAAGTACATTTTTTAAGAATCTCTCAAATTCTCCAATTTTTCATGTGTATTAGCCCATGGATCTGGTGCCCAGAGCACCCTAATTTTTTTTCCTCAAAAAATGTTATGATGACCTCTGTAATTACTTGGGAAACCATCACATTTACACACACCATTTTTTAACGCCCATTTCCGCAATTACAAGGCTTTTTTTAAAATCGCCCAAAGTCCCCGATTTTTCGTCTGTATTAGACAATGGATATGGCGCCCAGAGCACCCAAATTTACTTTCTAAAAAGAATTTATAAGGACCTCCGTGATGATTTGGGGAAACTTCACGTGAACTCACACCATTTTTTTAATGTCGATTTCCTTACTGACAAGCCCTTTTTTAAGAATCGGTAAAATTTCCTGATTTTTCATGTTTATTAACCCATAGATCTAGTGACCGGAGCACCCAAAAAAAAATTCTCAAAAAACTTATTGAGTACCTCCGTAATGAGTTGGGGAACCTTCATGTATACTTACACCATTTTTTTTAACACCCAATTCCGTATTTACAACCCCTTATTTAAGAATCGCCCAAATTTCCCGATTTTTCGTGTGTTAAGCCTATGGATCTAGTGCTCGAAGCACCCAAAAAAAATTTCTCAAAAAACTTTTTAAGGACCTCTGTAATGAGTTGGAAAACCTTCACGTATACTAACATTATTTTTTTAACGCTCATTTTTGCATTTACAAGCCCTATTTTAAGAATCGCCCCAATTCCCCAATTTTTCGTTATGTATTAGCCCATGAATTTGGCGCACGGCGCACCCAAAATTTTATTTTCAAAAAACTTTATGAATCCTCTATGGTAACCTTTACGTAAATTGATAATATTTTTTAACTCTCATTTCCGCATTTACAAGGCTTTTTTAAGAACCGTCCAATTTTTCGTGTGTATAAACCCAGAGATTTGGTGCCAGAGCACCAAAAATATTTTATTAAAAAATTGTATGAGGACCATTTTTGTGTGTATTAGCCCATGAATCTAGCGCCCGGAACACCTATAATTTTTTTCGTAAAAAACTTTATGAAGACCTCCGTAATGAGTTGAAGAACCTTCACGTATGCTAACACTAATTTTTTAACGCCCATTTCTGTATTTACAAGCCCTATTTTAAGAATCGCCCAAGTTCCCTAATTTTTCGTGTGTATTAGCCTACGGATCTGGAGCCTAGAGCACCCAATTTTTTTCTCAAAATCTTTATGAGGACCTCCGTAATGAGTTGAAGAACCTTCTTATATGCTCACACCATTTTTAATGCCCATTTCCGCATTTACAAGCATTTTTTTAAGAATCACCCAAATTTCCTGATTTTTGTTTGTATTAGCCAATGGATCGGGCGCCTGGAGTACCTAAATTTTTTTCTCAAAAAACTTTATGAGGACCTCGTAATGAGTTTGGGGACCTTCACGCATACTCAGACCATTTTTTTAATGCCAGTTCCACATTTACAAGCCCCTTTTTAAGAATCGCCTAAATTTTCAGATATTTCGTGTATTAGCCCATGGATCTGGCGCTCGAAACACCTATAATTTTTTTCTCAAAAAACTTTATAAGGACCTCCGTAATGAGTTGAGGAACTTTCACGTATGCTCACACCAGTTTTTTAACGCTCATTTCCGCATCTACAAGCCATTTTTTAAGAATCGCCCAAGTTCCCTAATTTTTTGTGTGTATTAGCGTATGGATCTGAAGCCTGGAGCACCCAAATTTTTTCTCAAAATCTTTATGAGGACCTCCGTAATGAGTTGGGGAACCTTCTCATATACTCACACCATTTTTTTAATGCCCATTTCCGCATTTACAAGCTTTTTCTAAGAATCGCCCAAGGTCTTTCATTTTTCGTGTGTATTAGCCCATGGATCTGGTGTCCGAAGCACCTAATTTTTTTCTCAAAAAAACTTTATGAGGACCCCTGTAATGAGTTGGGGAACATTCACTTATTCTCACAACATTTATTTAACTCCCATTTCCGCATTTACAAACCCTTTTTTTAGAATCGCCCAAATTTTCTGATTTTTCATATGTATTACCCTATGGATCTGGCGTCCAAAGTATCCAAAAAAATATTATGAGAACCTCTGTAATGAGTTGGGGAATATTCATGTATAGTCACACTATTTTTAACGCCCATTTGTGCATTTACAAGCCTTTTTTGTGAATCCCATAAATTCTCCAATTTTTCGTCTGTATTAGCCCAGGTATCTGGCGCCTGAAGCACCCAAAAAAAAATTCTCAAAAAACTTTATGAGGACCTCCGTAATGAGTTGGGGAACATTCACATATACTCACACTATTTTTTTATCGCCCAATTTTGCATTTACAAGCCCTTTTTTAAAAATCACCTCAATTCCCCAATTTTTTGTGTATTGGCCCATGGATCTTGCGCCCGGGGCACCTATAACTTTTTTTCTCAAAAAATTTTATGAAGACCTCGTAATGAGTTGGGAAATATTCACGTATGATCACACCATTTTTTTAATGCTCATTTCTGCATTTACAATCTCTTTTTTTAAGAATCATTCAAGTTCCTTCGTGTGTATTAGTCCATGGATATGGCGCTCAGAGCACCCAAAAAAAAAATCAAAAAATTTATGAGGACCTCTGTAATGAGTTAGAGAACTTCTTATATACTTACACCATGTTTTGATGCTCATTTCCACATTTTAAAGCCTTTTTTTTAAGAATCGCCTAAATTTTGTGATTTTTCATTTGTATTAACCAATGAATTTGGCGTCCGGAGTACCTAAAAAAGATTTCTCAAAAAACTTTATGAGGACCTTCTGAATGAGTTGGGGAACCTTCATGTATATTCACAATAATTTTTTAACGCCCATTTCCTCATTTACAAGTCGTATTTAAGAATCGCCCAAATTTTCTGATTTTTCGTGTGTAATAGCCCATGTATCTGGCACCGAGAGCACCAAAAAAAAATTCTCAAAAAAATCATGAGGACCTTCGTAATGAGTTGAGAAACATTCACGTATACTCACACCATTTTTTTAACGTCCATTTCTGCATTTACAAGACCTTTTTTAAGAATCACTCAAATTTCCCAATTTTTCGTGTGTATTAGCCTATAGATCTGGCGCCTGAAGCACTCAAAATAATTTCTCAAAAAACTTTATGAGGCGTCTCTAATGAGCTGAGGAACCTTTACGTATACGTACACCATTTTTTAACGCCCATTTCCATATTTACAATAATTTTTTTAAGAATCGCCCAAATTTCTTGATTTTTCGTGTGTATTAGCCTCATTGATTTGGCGCCTGGAGCACCCAAAAAAAATTCTCAAAAAAGTTTATGAGGAAATCTGTAATCAGTTTGGGTACTTCATGTATACTCACACCATTTTTTTAATGTCTATTTTCGCATTTACAAGCATCTTTTTATGAATCGTCCAAATTTTCTAATTTTTCGTGTGTATTATCCCATAGATCTGGCGTCCGGAGCACCTATAATTTTTTTTCTCATAAGGAAAAAGGGTCAAATATGCCCCTAAAATATTCGAAAAGGTCTAAATATACCCTCTGTTTAAAGTTTGGCTCACTCATGCCCTCGTCGTCCAACTTTTCGCATAGATATGCCTTTATGGGAATTAGTTGGTCTGCTGGACATATCCAGCTCATTTTCCATATCTTTAAATGCCACATGAAATTGTCACGTCATTTTGACCTTACCACATGACATTTATATGAAAATGGAAAGGGATCAATTATGAGGACCTCCGTAATGAGTTAGGGAACTTTCACGTATACTCACACTATTTTTTTAACACCTATTTCCGGATTTACAAGTTCTTTTTTAAGAATCTCCCAAATTTCTCAATTTTTCGTGTGTTAGCCCATGGATCTAGCGCCCGAAGCATCCATAATTTTTTCTCAAAAAATTTTATGAGGACCTCCGTAATGAGTTGGGGAACCTTCACATATAATCACACCATTTTTTTAACGCCATTTCCACATTTACAAGTCTTTTTTTAAGAATCACCCAAATTCGTCGATTTTTCGTGTGTATTAGCCAATGGATCTGGCGCCCGAAGCACCCAAAGATTTTTTCTCAAAAAAACTTTATGAGGATTTCCGTAATGAGTTGGGAAACATTCATGTATAGTCACACCATTTTTTAACGCTCATTTCTGAATTACAAGCCTTTTTTTATGAATCGCCCAAATTTTTTAATTTTTCGTGTTTATATGCCCATTGATCTGGCGCTCGGAGCACCCAATTTTTTTTTCTCAAAAATTTTTATGAGGACCTTCGTAATGAGTTGGAGAACCTTCACATCCAGTTTCAAATTTACAAGCCTCTTTTTATGAATCGCCCATATTTCCAGATATTTTCTGTGTATTAGCCCATGGATTTGGCGCCCGGAACACTTATATTTTTTTCTCAAAAAACTCTTTGAGGACCTCTGTAATGAGTGTGGAAAACGTTATGTACAGTGCCACCATTTTGTTTAGATACATTTTCGCATTTACAAACTTTTTGAAATTACGCGACTTTCTTGATTTTTCGTGTGTATTAGCTCATGTATCTAGCGCCTCGGAGCACCCACAAAAAAATCTGAATTATTTTTATGATTACGTCTATAATGAGTTGGGGAAACGTTACGTACAGTTCCACAATTTCTTCACGCATGTTTACGCATTTACAAGCCTACTTTTAAAAATATGCGACTTTTTTATTTTTTCGTGTGTAGCCCATGGATCTGACACCTCAGAGCACCCAAAATAATTTCCTGAAAAAACTTTATGAGGACTTCCGAAATGAGTCGAAAAAGCATTACGTACAGTCCCACTATATTTTTCAGGCATATTTTCGCATTTACAAGTCAACTTTTAGGAATTACGCGTCTTTCTTGGCTTTTCGTGTGTATTAGCCCATGGATCTGGCGCCTCAGAACACCCAAAAATATTTTTGAATAAATTTTATGAGGACCTCCTTAATGAGTTGGGGAAGCGTTACGTACAGTCCCACCATATTTTTCAGGCATATTTTCGCATTTACAAGCCAACTTTTAGGAATTATGCAATTTTTTTTTGTTTTTCGCCTGTATTAGCTCATTGATTACGAAACCCTTTGTAGGGAGTTGGGGGAGCAGTACGTATAGTCTCACCATTCTCTGAGTCATTTTTGGGCATGTAGGGGCCAATTTACAGGAATTAGGCAAACTCTCAATTTATCGTATGCTAGCCCCATCAATATTTTGATCATATGGCTTTCGAACGATTTCTTTGCGAAACCTTTACGAAATCCTTCGTTAAATTTTTCAAAATATGTGTGACCATCTTTATTTGAGCTTGAATTTTGTGAGTTCATTCATGATAAGTTTTCTTTTATTTTAGTGTGTATTAGTACATGAATTTTTGAAATTTTGATTGATTGAGACTTTTGACCCAATTTTTCAAGAATCTGCAATACCTAGTGAACTATATCATTGGCTCTATTGGGTCTACGCCATTCTTTTTAAAGCTTTTAAGGGTCAGGAGATAAGAATTCAAATTTTCTTAAGTTCTCACATGAATTAGTTCATAATTTTTTTAAAATTTAACTTGCCACAACTTTTTTACCCTAAATTTTGTTAGTCCATTCGTAATGACCTAGTGAACAATACTCATAATTTCTACAGGATTCGCACCACTTTTTTTTTAAGCATTTAGAGGTCACAAAACAAGAATTCAAAGTGTTTTAATTTTTCATGTGTTATAATCCATGAACTTTCGAGAATATAAATGGCTGAATTTCTTTCATTCCAATTTTTTTGAAACCATTCCTATTGACCATCCAAATTGTGTGTGTGCATATTAGTACATGTTAATTTTCTTCAATTTGATCAATCTCATGTTTCCCTTTGGAACATAACATTCTTAAAAGCTGAACAGAAAAACAGAAGACAAAAATCATTCATTCCATTAGAGATATGATCCAAATCTACAAATTCCAACTTGTAACTCAAGCATAGAGAGAGATAACTAGTACAACCCACATCCTAATACACTATAATTCTAATTTTTTTTTTTGGAACAAATAATAATTTCACTAGCCCTTCCAACATTCTTCTCCGCAAAAAGAATTATGCCTGCACACTCCGCAACAGAGACGACTCTGCAGACATTAACCATGTCAGCCGTTCAATTTAGCGCATAACTGCCCCGTAAATTATATGATACAAGAGGCTTGGTCTCATTTCAGACATGCTATTGAAGACTTGTGTCCTTGAATCTTGGCTTCTATTTACCAATCATTCCCCACTTCTTAACGGACAGACTCACAGAGCAAACAACCAACTCTCAACTCAGGTTACCATGATTACCATTTTGATTCGACTGCACCCCATTTTCTTCACTAGTGGAAGAATTAAGTACCAAGGCTGGTATCGTAGTGAATCCATTCTCTTTAATTGACCCGTCTGTAGGAGCAGAAGTGATGGTTCTTTCCAATGAATTAACAGGCGACTCTTCTGGAACCACTGACTCAGTTTGTGTCTGCTGCTGCCGTAATAATTCCATACGCCTCAGAGATGGCACATCGCCATCACAGTACCTGCGCCACATACTCCTATATATTGACTCGATGTTTCGGGTGAACTTGGCCCCGTCACAAAGTGGTGATTTTGACATCAGTTCTCGCAGACTCATTCTCAAGTTTGATAGAGATGTAACATCTGAAGCCAGCTGTATAGCTGACTCAACGTACTCATCTTCATTCCTCGCCACAAGGTTTTCTAACCCTAAAATGCAAAATTGCCCACCAATTGTACAATGTGTTAGAACAAACTTATGATTTCCCCCTGAAACTTATTTCTCGGGGTCAATTGGCAAATGCAAGCACAAGAGCTCGTAATATACAGGAAGTCAATAAGAGCAAGATCAAAAAAACATACTTACCGACTGTCTTAAGAAGACTCACACCAACATTGTGAGCGTGTACAGAACCTCCCATAGTGACACAAGGAACTCCCATGTATAGTGATTCACATGTGGTGGTTGTACCAGCATAAGGAAAAGTATCCAAGCTACAAAAGGAGGTCTATTTAGTTTCTTGATGAACAGGGATCTATCAAATACGAAATGTTTCTGCAGCTTCCATGACAAGCTATGTTGCGACTTACTGTTGACAGTCTTGCAGCAAATTTGTATGTTTGTATTTGATAATAATGCAAAGAAATAATTGACAAGTGAAGAAAACACTAGTGAACAAAGGGATCATGAACTTTAATTTAGATATAACGTATGAGTAAGATGATAAGAGCATATGTATTCTATTCATTGGGTATCATCTAGGAGAAAGAAGAGAGATGGAGATAGGTATCTTCAAAGTGAAGCTTGATACCCCATATAAATTTGGAAGTGGAATTGAAAAAGACAGCCTTGTGAACAATTTACAAATGAAATCAAAAGCTTACACAGATTGCTGAATATAAGGCCACATGAGAAAAAGCATTACCTAATGTCCATGAGGGAATATGCTTGCATATGATCATGATTTAGAAGGATTAAGGGCAAAAGATCAACTCTCTGTGGCTCCAATCCCAACTGCTCTAGAATAGAAAGAAATCTCTGCCTCACACTATCGCAACAGAAAGGCTTGCACTTAACAATTAGCCGAGAATGTGGAACTGCAGATAGAATTCTTGCCCAAACTTGTAAAACTTTCGGTGTTATCTGTATTGAAAGCAAGTCGGCATGAATAAAAGGAGAAAGAACCACAGAATGCTATCAATGAATGAATGAATACAGTTGAACTTTAAAAAGCAAAAAACAATCCCATCACATGTTCTCAATGACACTTGTTTCCGGATTAATACCTTGGCAAGATTGTTGAAGCTACCAAATGTAACGAAGCCATTGGATAAAGCAGGTGCTGGACACACTGGCCCAGCTTCAGGAGAGGGTGTATAACAAAGAAAGCTATTTGGCAATCGGACCAACTCTTCCACGTGTCTGCCAATAAAATTTATAGGATTAGCCACAAGATTGTCGTGAGATCCAACTTGGTAAGGTCAACATGAAAAAAACCTTTCTCCCACTTACTTCTGTTTTGCATTAGGAGGGTCAGCCATAGCATCAGTGATTCTATAATCAATAGTGGGCAAACCAGTTGTGTTAGGGTATCCAATCCAAGTCACCTAGCAGGAGAAACATATAGAATCATGAGACAGCGCAATAACAGCTCAAAAATTCCGTCATAGCAAGTAGATTAGTTTAAGACTTCATTTATAGCAGGGAAGCTTTGATAACTAAAAGCATAAACATGTTTTTCAGATGTTCAAAAAGAGTGGTTGAATTAGCATACAACCAAAATGACAGTAAAATGAAAACTAACAAACTATCCCATTTCGGAAAAGATTTACCTTTGGCATCAGATGTTTTCATAAACTAATTAGCTTACCAATTTCAAATGAAAATTTTCAGTTGACAGGCAATTGCTGGACAGCCGTTTTATAACAATTCCAACCACCCATGCAATTCTCCTAGTAACACCGCTATCATGTATCTTAGAAAAAGATTGCCATATGACCAAAGAAGATGAAGTACGTATATTTCCTTCATACTCGATAAGATCCACAATTTGAATCATACGAAATTACAAGGCTAGCATGGACGAAAGTCACTCTAACATAATTCGGAATGATATCGAGTGCATACACGCTCATGACTTTGTATTACATGATGCACACCAATCTCCAAACCTTCTTTAGAAATATGAACTTGGTAATAGCAACACCATGCTACACATATATCTCCATTGATCAAGCTCTTGGAAGCATAAAAGTCAAGAAATGATGAAAGGAGATATTCCCTTGGGATTATTAATAAGCCTAATAAAGTAAAACAGAAGAACCACCAAATTCCAGTTTCTCATTGTATGCGAGCCCAGCTTAATCATTTCCCGTTAAAAGTATATCAAAAAAAACAAATGAAAGACCAGAACATTCCCTTAAAAGCCAGACATATTTCATGTGATGCAGTTGGGCTTCAGTCAGAGCAGCAATATTGAAATCGGAAACAATTAAGTTTAGGACATAAGATAAAGATTACCTGTACAGGCGCAGGTCGGCAAGCCATGGTTCCCAGTTTATTGTTTGCTGTATGGCCTGTAAGTTCAACCATGATATCAACTTTATCTTCTCTGATCATGCTGGATACCTTTTTCTCATCAATCCCGTAGATATCCCTCCAGAGACCACCCTTTTTCATGACTTTGTCCCTAAACCTGTTTGTTTTTGCATCTGCCTGCAGTTCCAAAGAAAGAACCATATAAGAGCATGCCTTAGTGATTTTGCCCAAAGAATGTCTTAATGATATAATCCGAACAGCAAACTAAGAGCTGTCTTAAAAAAAAAAGATAAATGAGAGATTGGGGATTGAAAAGAATACCTTTACAACAGATGAATAAACCACCACCTTGTACTTTGTGTAATCATGATGGGCAAGTGGTGCTTCGATGAAGTATGAAACAGAGTGAGTAAAATAATCAGGTGAGACATATCCAATCACAAGTGGCCTTTCCGGAACTTTTGAGTTGTCCCATGAAGTGTACTGTGGATATAATTTCATAAAACGCCGACCCCAGTCTCTGCATTATGCAACTTACAGTCAGGATAGGCACTAACAGATCCAGAAACAGAAGCAAAACCAAAAAACAGCCAACTACAGGTACATGTATATTACTAATCGTAATGACAAAGGCCACCTGAAGCTTTTTTCCATTATCTTTAATAAGGTCATATATGGGATTTTGGGGAAGTCCTATTAATCCAAGCACCAAGTGACGAAAAGAAAAATATAGGAATAATACAGTGTCATGTTTAGGTACAGGACATATCAAGTAGTAGAAAAACTCAAAGAAAACATTCTTATCCGTAATCTTCTAAATTTAATGAAAGTTGGAACACGATGGCCCACTTCTTCCAGGAAACTCTCACTTCCTGACTAATCCAGAAACATGCAAGGCTAAACACTTGCTGGACGAAACTTGTTATCTCATTTCGCTTGAAAGTTATAGCAGGTCACGGGTTAATGCTAACAGCAACAGAGCTAATGAGAAACTTGAGGGCGGGTGAGCTTTATTGTAAGCCTTGGAAAATTCAACCTCAAAATGTTGAGATCATTGAGCCTTCTCCAGTTACTGTTTTTTCCTCTATTTCAATCACCTTTTTGCCAGGTAGACAGAAAGATATTTACTAGGTCATCAGTAAGGTTATTTTGCGTCACCATTGAAACAAAAGTTGTCAAACCCCCAGGGATTAGTTCAAGTGGCGAAGGTTGAGGGACTTGTGACTTAGGTCACAGGGTTGGGCCTTGTGCCATTCGAACTAAGCTTGGTATTTAAGTAGATAAGGGTGGGTAGAAGAGAGGCCCCAATAACCTGAGTTTCGAAGGTTGTGATTGGTGCTAAGGGTTTGCTCAGAATAATTTCTTGGTCATGAAAAAAGAAAAAGGGCCCCCAGCTCACTTTATCTTTTTTTGTTTTTGGTGATAAAGAGGTTTACTAACCAAAATGATGTTATGTACAAAGCTCGAAGGGAAACTGGCTTATGGACAGTCTCATGAGTCCAGCAGACAAAATAACTAAAGAACACTATGCTATGCCAATAACTCCAGGGTAGAAATTAAGAGCATGAATTCTACTAGCTAGCTTGGGCTTTAGGCTTTCTCTCTCGACTGTTTCTTGGACAATCATTCTGGTAACTGACTCAGGGTCCCTTTCTCTGGCATTGGAGAAATCTTGCATTCTTCTCCAGTCATATAAAATACACACAACCAGCAACAACAATCCTGAACATTTCTGCCATAGCCTTCCTTCTATTCACATGAGTGACCATCCATTGCAATCATCCTCCCAACTCAGTGCAGCCCTCTGATAATTCTGCCAGATTAGTAGCCTTTTAGTGCTTAATGGTACACCAAGATACCTAAAAGGCAAGCATCCCTCGTATATTGTGTAACATGTTAAGAATATTCTGCTTAGTGGCAGTGTCAAGTCCTCCAAAATACACAGAACTTTTGTTGACATTGGCTTTGAGGCCAGAGGCTGCAGAGAAGTTCTGGAAGCAAACAAACAGTTTCATCACAGAGCTCTAATCCCCTTTGCAGACCAGCAATAAGTCATCACCAAATCCTAGTGGGATAATATTAAGCTTTTCACATTTAGGGTGAATTAAAATCAGGATTTCTCCTCAGAAGCATGGTAAGGTAATGTTGTCTCTCTTAGCAGGAAAGGTGAGAGGAGATGACCCTATCTTAATCCCCTCTTAGCAGGAAAGGTTGTGAGCATACCATTAACAACAATTGCATAGAGACAATAGTGACAGAAGTCATAAACCCATTTGACAAAACCATCAGGAAAGTTGAGACTGATCAGCCCTTATTCAAGAAAAACCCACATAATGGACTCAAAGAACTTCAATACAGGATCAGTAACATTGCTGTCTATAACTGGCCATGATTTTTCAAGGAAACAAGCATTAAATCCATTGTGGCCTGAGGACTTCATTCCATCAATGTCATTTAAAGCTTTAAGAACCTCCTCAGATGTAACAAGGGGCAATTAGATGCAGCTTGTATAGTTGGTAAGGAACTAGTATTAGAACCAAGACGTTGCTTATAAAAGTTGAATTCCTCTTTTTCAATATTATTTTCACCGTGTATTTGAGTCCCACACTCAGTAGTCAAATTGGAAAAATTCTATTTTGTGCAATCCTGCTTTTCATGTTGGCAAAAGAGTACTCTGAATTTGGGTCCCGCAACTTCAGCCATTGAACTCAGTATTTTTTCCTAATAACACTCTCCTCAGTTGAGGACCACTTTTCAAATTGTGCCCTGACCTCCTTTTCAGTCTCCACGAGCTCCTGGTGTAGGCCATCTGCAAGTTGTCTATGCATCTCCACCGGTCTTTCTATGACAGTTTTGAGTTTCTCTGAGACTCAAACCTTTCTCTGCGAGCTTGTTCCCAGTGAATATAGTGTTCCATCCACCATTAGTGCCAGCCTCAGTTTGCCCTCCTCCATTGGGGTCTGGGTTACAATCCCAGATGTCACTGTTCCATTTGTCGACTCAAA
>JAJOOS010012959.1:0-34456 GCA_029582725.1 Solanum chiquidenum
CGTAAAATATTATATGACTTCCCACTTCTCTAAATGCTTTGATATAGTGAAACAAGAAAGATAATGACAAATTGCATCAATAAGAGAAAATATAGTACAAAGGCAATAATTACATGTCACCGCCAAAACATAGTATGAAATTTTTTATGTTAATCAAATTACGGACCTTTACAAACTTGCAAATGCTACAACCTACAATTACAAACTAAAACTAAAATCAAATAGTCCAACAAAACTAAAACTAAAACTAAAATCAAATAGCTACAATTGTGAACCTTTACTTTAGTCTTTAGATTTTGAGTAAACTGTAAAGACTAGTAAAGCGGCATAGTGTGAAGTGGGTAGAGTACTAATAATTCGATATAGTTATAGTGTCTAGTTGTATATTAAATTATTAATATTTAACAATTAGGAAGGGTAAAATAGTCAATTATTACCGTCTTATTGGGTTATCGGTTTACCCAATAACCCAATAGTAAAAACCGATACCGAACCAATAACCCAATAACTTTTTTTTATAAATCCATTAAAAACCCAATAATCCAATAACCCAATAACAATAACCCAATAACATTTTTTCGGTTCGATTTATCGGTCGGTTCGATTTTTGCACACCCCTAGTAATTATAAACTTTTAAGGGATAGATTGTAATTTTGCCTTAAAAGTATGTGATTTATGTAATTTTCTCTATAAAGCTTAAGTATCGGAAAAATTCTTAAACATGCAAATTATTTCTTGATAAACTAATCTATTCTTTTAACGAAAAAAGGTCATATCTACCCCTGTACTATTTGAAATAGTTTAAATATGCCCTTCGTTATACTTTTGGGGCAAATATACCCCTCATCCGTTAAAACTTTGAATTCCAATCTTAGAATAGAAAAGTGAAGGGTTGTGATTAGCTTGAAGGACCATATCTTTTTGTCCTAGACAACATCTAAAATTGAATTCAGTTGAATCATACTAAGCAAGAGAAAATCTCAGCTTAAAAAGAATAATCCAAATAATTTTCAATAATCCATTGATTTGCAGCAACTTCAATTCCTATCACAAACTTTAAAAGTAATTTTGCCACAAATTTGAAGGTCAAAGAACCAATAATTTCGTTTCCAACTTCTCCACCCAATGTGCATTATATGTTTAGCGCGTCAATCCAAATCAATCAAATCAAGCACCACATCAATTAAACTTTCACAAATTTTAGAATCAAACTCAAACAATTCGTTGAAATAATTGTGCTTTTGTTTGCTTATTCAATAAGAACAACACACAGTAAACTATTTTTAAAAAAATTGCAACTTTTTTTCCAATATTTTATATTTTTGATAGGCAAAATAAATGAAAATATTAATTATATAAACCAATTTTCATGTAATGCAGGAAGCTAACTATTTTTTATAAACAATTCGTTGTGCTTTTGTTTGTTTATAAATGGGTTGGGGCAAGAAAGTGTGGGTGTTGACTTATACAAAAAAATATGGTCCTTCAAATCAATCTCAACCCTCCACCTGTCTATTCTAAGATTGAGATTCAAATATTTAACGGATGAGGGATATATTTGGCCCAAAGTATAACGATAAGGGTATATTTGGCCCAAAAGTATAACGAAGGGCATATTTAAACTATTTCGGATAGTACAAGGGTAAATATAATCCTTTTCTGTTCTTTTAAAAACAAAGAATAAGAAATAAATTTATTATTTAAAGAAAAAAAGCTTTAAGGACTTTTAAAGTATTTAGTATTTTTTTTTAAGAAAATAATAATGGGAAAATGCATAAGTACCCCCCAGCCTATACCCAAAATCCCTGAGACACACCTAACCTTTACTAAGGTCCTATTACCCCCCTGAACTTATTTTTTTAATTAATTTTCTACCCCTTTTCAGCCTACGTGGCACTATCCTTGAATAAAATGTCAACACGCGCTGGGCCCACAAGATAGTGCCACGTAGGCTGAAAAGGGGTAAAAAATTATATATAAAATAAGTTTGGGGGGGGGGTAATAGGACCTTAGTAAAGGTTAGGTGTGTCTCAGGGATTTTGGGCATAGGCTGGGGGGTACTTGTGCATTTTCCCAAATAATAATAGTTAAGTGATACTTTTATATTAAATAAAATAAAAATGATACTTAACGATAACTTTTAAAACTTCAATAACCATTTAGAAAATGAATAAGGGTCTAAAATATCCTTGAATTACTAAAAGTGATACAAAGTTATCATCCGTCCATCTATTGGCTCCCAAACACTCCTGTCATTTACCTTTGGATCCAATATTGACCACTTTTGTAATGGACAATCATTTAAATAATTTTAATAATTTTTTAAATATATGGCAATCATCTATTGGTTATATTTTAAATTACAATATTCCCTTAAAATATGTACCTTTACATCAGTCACCATCTGGATACATTAATTTTGATACAAGAAGAATCCTTCTATTGCACTAAAAAAGGGGGAGATTTTTTTTATGTTGCGCTTAAAAAGGAAAATAAATTTAAAATTAAATATCAAATCCATAAATGATGCAATTACGTTGTTGTCACTGCTAATCAATCTCTTCCTAAAGCATAACAACTTCAAAAAAAATCAAATTTCAAATTTCTTCTCCCAAATTGTCAAAAATCCTTTCAATTTCCATTCAAAATCATTGAAAATTGAGTTTGAGTTGATACATCATGAATATATCGATTTTTTGAGACATTCAAGAATCTGAGAAAGTGAGGTGAGTTATGAACGATACAGAAGTGATGGAATAATTGTTGGACAAAATATTTCGTTTGTAAATGCTGAATCAGCCATTGCAGCTTGAAGATCGATGAGTTGAGGAAAATATGGAGATCTGATACATTAGAGAGACTAGCGTTGTTTTATCCCTATACAATTGTTTGATGATCCTCTCAATTTTTATTCAAAATTGTCAAAAAAAAAATTAGATTCAAAATTCATATCCTAGTTCATCTAAGATCCTTTCAATTTTGATTCAAAATTATTGGAAAAAAATGAGATTCGAAATTCTTCTCTAGTTCATCGAAGATCCTTTCAATTTTGATTCAAAATTATCGAAACTTTTGAGAAGATACATCATGAATATCTTCGTTTGTCTGTACTTGGAGGTGAAGAAACATGAGTCGGAATTTGCAATGTATCTATTATGCATTGATGCAACACACAAAAAGGCTTGAGAGATGTTATGTAGTCGATCTTTTATTTGTGATCTCGAGATGTATATATTACTCATGATACATTGCTATTTTAAAAATATTTAATAAATTGTCATGTACTGTAATCATACCTAATACATTAAAGTAGTAAAGGTTGCCCATAAGGTGTTTGGTTTTAGATCGGTACATTACCGTGTGGTAGTTATTACGTATCAGATATATATAGTGTTAATTTGCATGAATGTATCATGATCAAATCTTTTTAAATTTATTTTTTTGAGATGTATATATTACTCATGATACATTATTATTCCTAAAATAATTAGTAAATTGCTAAGTATTGCAATCATATAGATACTTTAGAGAAGTAAATATTGCTTGTAAGGTGTTTGGTTTTATATCGAAATATTATTGTGTGATAGATATTAAGTATTAGATACATGTAGTGTTAGTTTGTATGAATGTATCATTGCAAAAGAATGGGTATTTAGCACTAATTTACATAAATGTATCATGACCATTAATGTGTATCATATACATGTGATTGAAAAATTGCATATCTTGTACAACCAAATTACATATCTTGTACGAAGGAAATCAAATTAAAAATCACTTGATGGTATTGAAAAATATTATTGATACATTATAAAACTTGATATATTTGAAAATGATACATTATGCATTACTTACGTATCAAGTACGTTTGAATTGAACATGAAACCGACTAGTCGAAGTATCAGCGACATTAGGTTATATAACAGTATAATAAATATAAATATGATACATTGCATAAAAAATACTAGTCAAATTATCAACAACATTAGGTTATGTATCGGTATAATAAATATAAATATGATACATTGCATAAAATCCATTAGTCGAAGAATTAGTAACATTAGATTATGTATCAGTATAATAACTATAAACATCATACGTTGCATAAAACTCAATAGTCGAAGTATCAACAACATTAGGGTTTATATAAGTTTAATCAATATAAACATGATACATTGCATAAAACATAGTCATTGTATCAGAAAGCTAAATTATGAAATAAAATAAACTAGATACATTTAGACTATGTACATTTGGTAACGATGGACGTGATAATCCAGATCCAATCCTTTTCTCTCTTTTTTGGACTTTTTTCACAATCGATTTAGAGGTCGAAGATACATCCTTCTTCGACTTTGACTTCTTTAATCGCAGATTCTTCATGAATAATGGACGGTTTGATACATTGAAAATTTCTTCCTTTAAGAATCAAAATAAGCGAGCATTAAAAATTTGTGCATTTGGTAGAGACGAGCGTGATTAGGCAGATCCGACTTTTCCCTCCTTTTTGAGTGTTTTTTCACAATAGATTTAGAAGTTGAAATCCTTCTTCTACTTTGACTTCTCCAACTCCAAATTATTCATGAATAATGGATTGTTTTTTTTTTTTTTTAGATCTATTTTCAACAAAATCTTCATCATCACAATCAAAGATACAACATACATTATCTTGAGTAGTTGAAACTAATTGGGTAATCTCAATATTAAAAGATGGAACATCATCCATATATATACAATTTTTTTAGATGAAAAAATCATTTTTTTAAAACGACGATGATGATGAACTAGAAAGAAAAATGAATTAAGAAGAACTATCTCTTGGTTAACTTAAATTCAATTAACTAGAAAGAGAAAATATTTGAAATTAAAAAATGGAGTGATAAAGGTAACTGGTAATATAGTGGAGTGATTATAGGAGTGAAAAAAGGAAGAAGATCGTGGAATTGGAAGATTGGAAGTTATGTATTCGGAAAAGAGAGAATTTGAGGGGGATAAAAGGGATTTTTTGTAAATATTTAGAATGGTGGGGAATAATAGAAAATAAGCTAAAGAAGGATGTGTAATTAGGTGATTTTTCCTTATTTTTCACCAACAAATTCATCAATTATTTTTAAATGTTATAGTCATTAAAATTTGAACTTGACACAAAGTTTACACCACATTGTACACCATGTAAATTAACTTAATGATACGAAAAAATTAGTGTATACTTGATTAGATTATGGTGTTACGCATTGTAGGGTTGGAACATATCTAAAATCAACCTTACTATCAATTGTAAATCATTTCTTTTATAGTTCTAAATGTAACGATCTGAACCGTCGTTAATTAGGAAAGGAAAAATACCGAGGAAAATTTAGTCTCCCAGCCAGCCAGAGCGGACCTGATGCCGCTAGGGCGGCGACGCTCTAGCAGGATAAGTTGCCGCCAAAGCGGGATGGGCGAGACATAATGTAAATAACACGAAGTTTGATTTTCTCCTTTTTCCAAAAACACCTAAAAGATGCGTGAATAAACTAGAAACCCTCAAACGGCTGCTTTAGGCTCGGGAAAGAAGGAGGAAGAGATTTCTAGCGTAAGAAGATCAATAACTTGCGGATTCTTGGCCAAATTCACTGTCTTGTCGTCCGGAAACCAGAATTGGAGCTGTAATATCGTGCAGCTGCTTGGCGCTCATATAGGCTAGGTTTTATTAATTAAATAGTTATAAACATGTTATTCATTACATAATATGTTGAAATTGACGGTAGAATTCATGCGTAGACATTTTGTACACCAAAAAAGGGTTGATTATGTGTATATCCCTAAGTGTTACATCGGACGTATACGTAGGAGAAAGTCCTATCTCGTGAACTAGGGTTTAGGAATGGTTGTGATTTTCTATTTTGTGTGATGTATGTTGACTAGTGGCTGTATGATAAGCATGCGTATAAGTAAAGTATAACAGTAGTAGCGAACCTAATGAATTGATTATGAATAATGCATTCCACGAACTTGAGTACTTGACTATATGATGTAAGTATTGTACATCATGAATGTGATTGTGCTTGTGTTGTGATGCATTGGATCAGGTGTCACATACCGACACACTAATTTGCATTGGATCGGATGCTATTTTTTGACACACTAACTGGGATCATATGTCTTGTACCGACATACATATTGGATCGGGTGCCATGATTCGGTACACTAACAGTTTGAGTATGGGTTCCATGAGAGAACCATTGACTTGTCATATATGTGTATTATTGAGAATGTGGAATTGTACATTGAATCCTTACATGATAACTGGGTTGCGATGTGGTAAGTTAATTGGAGATATTTATTTGTGTAATGAATGGTGAATGGTAGAGTCCCAAATCGAGTTGTGGTACGGTAAGGGGGAACTAAGGGTCCCGGTGCTATCCTTGTTATTTAGAATGTGGCCATGGGTATTATTGTTGAGGTTTGGGTGGTGTTTAGTGATAGCATTTATAGTTGAGTTTTTCCCTGTGAGGGGGTAGTAATATAAAATAGATAGTAAGACTCGATAGACGTAATATGGATTTATAAGTTAAGTGGAGATGGGAAAGAAGTAAGGGAGTGTCGTGAGTGTTGACCGATTTGTAGTAGTATATTCAGAATCTCCTCCGAGAGACGGAATGGTAAGTTACGATCAAGAATGGAATGAGTAAGGGGTTAGAGTCAAGTGTACTAGTGGGATTTAAGTATCCGGATATGGTAATGATAGGGAACTATAAATGTGGAGGGATGAACAATCTTATTGCATGTTTCACCTTTTGATTTCTTATAGTATGCGGTGGGTATTTGGGTTGACCGATGATGCCTACCAGTACGTGTGGTTGTACTAATACTACTCTTGCTATGCCTTTTAGCATAGTCTGGTTGCAGGATCAGTGATGTTTCATAAGTGAAGGCCAAGACAATCTCCAACAACTTCTATTTTTCCTTCCGCATGGTGGGAGCTATGTCTTTTCGTTATTATGTTTTTACTTTGTACTCTTAGTAGTTGTTGTACCTGTTTATACTAGATCCATGTGGTGTTAATTACTTTACAAGTCTTAACTTTGAATTGTTTAAAACTCTTATTTTATGAAAATCTCCATGAATTTGTTTTTATCTTAGTTCCTTAAGTTTTCCGCATGCTTTTTTTAAATGGTTGAGAATCAAGGGTTCTCCTACTTAGGTGTTAGAGTAGGTGCCTGCACGACCCGGTGGATTGGGTTGTTACACTAAATCAACATATCCCCAAGAAATTAGTCACACCATCCATCAAATTTAAATCAGTAGATTATCAATATTTTAACTATATCATCCATCAAAAATGTATACACTAATACATAACACAGTTAAAAATCAACAAATGATCAATTATTATACCAGCTCAGCCGCCAAAGATTAATACATATCACTATTTAAAATAACATATCATCAACAATTGTACCAAATCGGCCATTAAAGTGTATATACTAAAATATTTTTGTGTTTAAAAATTATTCAGATGATTTATGGACCACATGATACAAATCATATTCACTATGATCATGCAGATCTTCTTCGAATTAACAGTTGTAACTTTTCTCCTTACATTTTTCTTTTGCCGATTTAAAGGTAATAATGAGAGAATTTGCACTAAAATATTTCTCCTTACCTTTTTTTTAGCTAATCAGTAACAGAGAAATTATTTTCACTATTGATAGCATGAATTGCTCTTCCATATTCACTTATGGGGAATATAATGAATGCATTCAACTCAAATGTAATTTATAACATATGATGGGGATATTAATATTGCGTTGAAGCCTTGACCTAAGGTTTGCTCTAAAAGTAGAATTCATGGAATTTTTCATTGTAAAAATAATAACAAAAACAATTTTTTTCTTGAATTAGAGGTGCTTTAAAAAAAAAAAGCAAGAACAAAAAGGAACCAAAAATATTATCAAGAGTGGAGGTTTACCTAGATACTAACAATGGAAGAGATGATAGAATAATAAGAGAGAGAATATTCCTACGATTGAGATGAATAATAGAGACAGAAAAAATAGATCTTGTTATGAGTACAAAAAAAAGTGTAGTATTTAAATTGCTATATTTGTAATTAAAAACTTACAACCTGTTTGACATTGCTGTTGGAAGGCAAAAAAATACTTATTTTGAGAAAAAAATATTTTCTTTTTAAAAGAAATAAGATGTTTGGAAAATCAATAAAATTGCTTTTAAATATGAGCAGATGCAGTTTCTCTACGGTTGAAAAAAGCTAAGATTTCTGCTTCTTAAATAAAGCAAAAGCAAAAAATTACTTTTTATAAGACCAAAATACCCCTACTATATTACTCATATATCCCTTATTAATTAATTAACATATCTCATAACTTTGATAAAAGTTTCATTTAAGAATTTTACTTTATATAATATTTTTAAAATTATTTTACATTTATTATCATTACTGTATATTTGATATTTTAAATTATATTTAAATTGTCATATTAGTATTATATAAATATTTTTTTATCTATGTATAATATTGATTGAAAAATTGAATATGTACATTTTAATTTCAATAAAAATAAAAGTTTGATTAAATTTTTATAATAGATATTTAAAATGATTTCTATCTATAAAATAGTCTTTATATTAAAAGTACATTGATACTTGTCCTTTTTGCAATTTGACACTTGAAAGCATTTTCTTAAAAGATTAGTCAAACACAATTTATTTATCAAAAACACTTTTGAATTTGTCAAACACAAATTGTATTTTATTTTCAACATCACTTTTCTGAAAAGCTATTTTAAAAAAATGTTCCTAAAAATAAGCAGATACCAAACATGTTCTTAGTTTTGTAAACTAAAAAGAGTATATTTTATAATGTAAATTAAAGTCTTAAACACAATATCCTTCTAATTTTTCCTATACAATATGACCATTCGAAAAAATAAATAATTAAAATATTCCTAAGTTCAATTAGCGAAATCATTATTCATAATGAGGGGTAAAGGAAAAAAATAAAAAAGTTGCAAACTTTATAATAAAATATTATTAATTATTGCAGTAATAAGAATTTTATGTCATCGATCAATATTGAATACAAAAAATTCTAAAATTTTGTGAAAGCAAGTAGAGAGATTTTTTCATTTTCGTCTTAAAAGAAGAGTTGGAAGAACACCATTCATCTTCTATAATGAACTGCATCTATGAATCATTTTTTTCTTCTTCAATACAAAATGATGATAATGCTAATGGAACATCTGGAGAATGATGTTTGGTACTCTCTGTGTCCACTTTTAATCGTCATGTTGTGCTTTTTGAAAGTCATTTTGACTAATTTTTAGATTTAAATTAGATTACATTAATTCGATATTTTAAACAAAATATTTAGATATTCAAAAGTCATACGAAAAGTACTACAAGTTGCATTTTTTTGCATATCAATACGATGAAAAATGCATCGTCAAACGTTAGTTAAAGTTCTTATAATTTGATTATAAAAGAAAATCATGATAATTAAAAGTGGACGGATAGAATATTGTTCATGATTATTATTATTAAATGCCTTTGGGTTAATGGATAGTCAAATGGTGGTACATTAATACTAGGTTGCCCTAGTTCTTCTATTTTTTGACAAATACTATTCTATGCATATGAATCCAATTTGGGGAGATGAAGTGAAATGTTAAAAATGTATGAGTGTATATGTTTTAATTGGTTATGTTAAGTTAATTTGTATTGAATATAAGTAGTAATGGAGAAATTCTATAAATAGCAAAGAGAATAAATTTAATAAGCCTCCTTCGCTAGAGTTTGTCTAGTTACACTTCATAGCTATAGTTTCATTTGCTATGGATATTTTCGTTAGTATATTTCGCTTGCTAAATAAACAAACAGGGTAAGTATATACAAATTCTGTATTTATACATTTAGGATTTTTTTCAAAACTTCTATAAATCAAATGTATCAACAAATTATATACAAATAGGATAATTATATACAAATTTTGAATTTATATAGTTATGATTTTTTAATAACTTATACAAACCAAATGTATCAACAAATCGTATGTAAATACAAAAGAGTTTTGAACAGCAAAAGGGAACATTGATTTTCGAGAGAGCTTTTAAGCTAAGTTTGAGAGTAATTATCTCAAACCATAGAAGAAGTTGTTTTAAAAACATATGAGCTAAGCATATTTTGGGAGTAGTATTGAGCACCGATATGGGGACGCGAGTTCATATTAACTCAATCCCCCATAAACCATGTAGCCATCATGGGCAGAAAAAGGGTCATACTTTTTAGATGATTCCTTAGTGCTTTTCAGCATAGACTTGTGGATCCACTTAGTAGTTCAGGTTCTATACCGATGGCAAGGTATAGGACGGTCCTTGGCAACGTGAGGTAAAACGTTGTACCATCACTTAGGCTCATAGTGATGGTTCTTGGTTAGAGAAACTCCCACAGAAACTATATTACTTTATTATATAAGTAAAGTTGAGTTTGTTATTGCATTTTCTTTAATGAACAAAGTTGTTTTACTGTTTTATAAAGCTTTCCATATATCACATGTGTATTATTGCTTTATATTGAATTGAGTATCCAGAGTTGAGTACCCAGAGTCGAATATCATATCTTTGAAGTTGAGTATCTTATCCTTGAGTACTTCTGAGTTGAGTAAGTTTTAGTTTTGAGTAGTTTGGAGTATTCCTTGAGTTGAGTAAGATTGAAAAGAGGTAAGTATGTTTCCTTTTTATCAAGTTTCAAGCTTATATTTTTGTTTTAGAATTCCTATTACATGCTCGTACATTCCACGTACTGAGCCATTTGGCATGCATCTTCTCATGATGCAGACACAGGTATTCAGGATCATCAACAGGAACTTCGTTCATACGTCTGAGAGTTCGAGTTATCTGTGGTGAGCCTCCTTGTTTCCGGAGGATTTAATTTACTTTTCAGTTCAGTCAAGATGTCATGGGTTTTGTCCCGACTTTCATCTTTATTAGTTATAGGCTTCATAGATAGTCAGTATAGTTGAGAAGTCTGTATCATTTATTTTATTAAATGTTTTAAAGACTTAAGTTGCCTATTTTATGGCGAGTTGAATAATTTATTTTATTATTCAGAGTTTTCATTTGAGTTAAAGTTTGAATTTAAGTTTTATGAACTTTTATTTCAGTTTTTTAAGCTTTGTATGCTTGAATCATTTTTCCTCTTGTAGTCAGCCAGGATGAGGGTTCGCTTGGGGACCAACAATGGTCTTCGAGTGCCGGCCACGTCCAGGGTGTAGGCTCGGGTCATGACAAATCTGAACATGAATCTCCTCATAAGATAAGTTATCCTTTATACTAATATGTTCCGTAGGTATGATAAGTGAAGGATCACCGATACACTTCTTAAACATGTAATTGTGAAATATCGAATGAACCGTTGCTAACTCTTGCAGTAGCTCCAACTCATAAATTACACTTTCAATCCTCTTGGATTCGTGTAAAGACTAATATACCGGGTACTAAGCTTCTTATTCTTGCCAAACCTCATAAAACCCTTTATGGGTGAAACCTTCGAGTAAACCCAATCATCTACTTCAAACTCTAGGTCTCTTTTCCTATCATCTGCATAGGACTTATGACGACTCTGCGTTCTATTGTATCTCTCTTGAATAACCTTCAATTTCTCCATTGCTTGATGAATTATGTCTGGTCCTATAAACCTAACTTTACCAACTTCAAACCATCCAATAGAAGATCTGCATCATATCCCATAAAGAGCCGCACAAGGAGCCATCTGGATGATAGAGTGATAATTATTGTTGTAAGCAAAATCTATGAGAACTAAGTGATCATCCCAATTACCCTTAAAATCGATCACAGAGGCCCTTAACATACCCTCTAAAGTATAAATTGTGCGCTTTGCTTGACCACCTGTCTATAGATGAAATGCATTATTAAGGTTCACCTTCGAACCCAAACCTTTCTGAAAATACTTCTAGAATTGTGCGGTGAATTGCGCACCTCTATCTGAAATAATAGATACCGAAACCCGATAAAATCTAACTAACTCTTGAATATATAACTTAACATAATCTTCTAATGAATGGGTAGTCTTTATAGGTAAGAAATGGGCTGATTTAGTCATTCGATCTACAATCACCAAATCAAATCATGATACCTGTGAGACTGTGTTAAACCTGTAATGAAATCCATATTGATCATCTCCCACTTCCATTCTGGAATATCTATGTTTAGGGCCATACCACTGGGCCTCTGGTGCTCTACCTTGATTTATTCGCAATTTGGACACTTAGCAACAAACTCTGCAATGCCCTTCTTCATACTACTCCACCAATAGACTTCTCTCAAGTCGCGATCCATCTTTGTGGAACCCGGATGGATAGAATATCTGGAGCTATGAGCTTCCTCCATGATCCTCTTTTGGTGTTCATCCATCTTTGGTACACACAATATGCCTTAATACCTCAATACACCATCTCCCGCTTGTTCAAAAGCCACCATTTTATGCTTATGAACATTTGCCTTCAATTCAAGCAAAATAGGATCTTAATCTTGTTTCTCTTTCACTTCAGACACTAATGATGATTTAGCCCCATTCATCACCACTACTCCTCTTTCTTTGGAATCCATTAGTCGAACTCCTAATCATGCAAGTCTATGCACATCTTTTGGTAACTCTTTCTTGTGTTCCTCAACATGGGAGGTACTACCCATAGACAACTTACTTAAAGCATCCGCAACAACATTAGCTTTACTTAAGTGATAGAGAATACTCATGTCGTAGTCTTTGAGTAACTCCAATCACCTCCTCTATCTAAGTTTAAGCTCTTTCTGACTAAGCACATACTAAAGGCTGTTATGATTGGTGAATACATCTACATGAACACCATAAAGATAGTGACGCCATATTTTCAAAGCGAAAACTACAACAACCAACTCTAGATCATGGGTTGGGTAATTCTTCTCATGAATCTTAAGTTGTCTGGAGGCATAAGCTATAACTTTGCCATTTTGCATTAACACACAACCCAGTCAAACTTTGGACGTATCACAATATACCACAAAACCTTTCATACCTTCAGGTAAGGTCAGTACTGGGCAGTAGTCAACCGCCTTTTCAATTCCTTGAATCTTTTTCACAAGCTTCAGACCATTGAAACTTAACTGTTTTCTGAGTCAACTTGGTCAATGGGGATGAAAACCCCTAGAGGAACCTTCTATAGTAACCAACCAATCCCAAGAAACTCCTAATATTAGTTGGAGACGTGGGTCTAGGCCAGTTCTGCATTGTTTCTATCTTTTGAGTGTCAACTCGAGTCCCATCACCGGAAACAATATAGCCAAAAAATTCCACAGACTCAAGCGTAAAGTCACACTTGGAAAATTTAGCATGCAACTCCTTACCCTATAGAGTTTGGAGAACTATTTTGATGCAAATAGGACCGATTGGTCTCGAAAGCTAGATGATGCTCTTTGGGCACATCGCAGTGCCTACAAGTCACCAATTGGCATGTCCCCATATTAGCAAGTTTTTGGGAAATCGTGTCACTTACCGGTTGAACTAGAACTGAAGGCATTATGGGAATTTAAAGCTTTAAATCTATATTGGGTAAAGTCTTCAAAAGGAAGTGTAGATCAACTAAGCGAATTGGATGAATTCAGGTTTAGAGCATATGAGAGTTCAGACTTTACAAGGAAAAGATGAAGAAGTGGCACGATTCTAAAATCCTTTGGAGGGAATTCCGAGTTGGGGATTGGGTGTTGCTATACAATTCTTGAATGAAACTCTTTTCGATAAAGCTCAAATCAAATTGGTCAGGTCCATTTAGAGTGACACCAATGTTCGCAAATGGGGCCATTGAAGTTGAAGGTAAAGAAGGTCCTTCCTTCAAGGTGAATAGACAACACTTGCAGTTATATTTTGGAGAATGCCATGAAATTTCTGTGATTGAAGTGGTGTACTTGGAAGATGCTTTAAAGCATTTCAACGTCATGCCACTATGTTAAATAAGACGCTTCTTGGGAGGCAACCCAGGTGTTAGTTACTTTGAATAATGTGTACTGAATGTGCATGTGTGGGTGATTCTGCGAGGCTAAGACTCCTTCTACGATCCGCTGAGTGGATTCGGCTATCAAGAATTTGATCGCCTTTTTGGCGTCAATAGTGGGCTGAGATAGTGGAATATTGGGAGAAATACATACATCACTCGGCGATATGCCAACATAATTGGGTGAGCCTGACTTCTCCGCCCTTTGCACCATCCCCAAAAGGTTAGAGTCTTAAAACTTTCGGTGAGATTTCACATACACTAGGTGATGCACCAATGCTAGTAAGCGGACCTATCCTTAACCGCCTTCCTGCCCCAAAATGGAGTGGTCACATGCTGGATATTTCAGCGGGTTTCATGCAACTTGGTGATTCGCTGATTGTTTCAGCGATTATTGCAATTCTTCACCAAATGGCCACCTAGTGAAGATTCCTTTTCACCCTACTCTGTTTGTACGAGTGCCAGTACTTTATCTTTATTTTCTTCATTTTGTTTTATCTTGTGTAGTATTTGTTCTCTGCTAACATTGAGGACAATGTTTGATGCTGTTGGTGGGGGTGGCAGTTTCAAGTGTCAGGTGTTGTCAATACCGATGACCTGAATAGTGCTCTTAATTGAACGAAAGTAATATGCGACTACAATGAGGCAAATGAATTTGCATAGACAATATGTGAACTTTTAGCATCTCTTTCTGACTAGCCGGTTGTCGAATGAGTCTCTTGTGATGAACATAGCACACTAGTTAGAAAGTGTGGAGTCTTGTTTGATATTGGTACCAATGCCTTGTGTGATGAGATTACTGTGAACATTCAGTTTGATGACACCTAAAATTTGCCCAGTTGGTCCGGTTTATTGAGTGATGCAAGCACTTGAAATGATCTTAGGCAACAGTTATGAAGAGTTAAACAATTTGACAATATACCTCTTTTGTGTCCAACCTTGTGAGATGTGTGAACCTTGCTTGACCCCTCTTGATCCTTACCCCTTTTCTTGGAAGAAACTTGAGCAATTGTGACCTCACTTTATCCATTCACCCATAACTTTCATGAAGTATGGTTTGTGTGAATAGACAACTTAGGCCAAAATCCTAAGTTGCGGGTGTGGTGAAAAGAGAAGGAATGTGAAGAAGTGTAAGAAATCCCCCTTTTGACCAATGGTTTTGAAAAAGATAAAACCCCTCCATGTAAAAAAAAAGAGAAGAGAAAACAAAAAACAAAATAATAATAAAAAAAGATAATAATAAAGTTGTGAAATAAAGTAGTTGAAATTGCAAATGAAATGAGGTATCCGGTATTTCATATGAAGTTGAATGATAGGGTGGATTATAAGCATATTTTAAATGTTAAAGATAAGGAGGAAAGTGATGTGCAGACCATACTTCATGAAGGTAGAATCCACTAACCTAAATGACCATACCTTGACACTCAGCCCCATTACAAGCCTTGAAAAGACCTTTGTGATCTTGACTGAGCTGAAACGAATGTTGATTGGAAAATAAGGGCAAACCTATGGGTAAAAGCATGCATGTGTTCATTTTTGTGATTGTGAGAGTTGTATATGATTCCGGAACTCTAAATTTTTGGAGAATTATGTGTGAATATGGAATCGTCTTTGTTGTGAGGGCTTTTGAGTATCTTTGTTGAGCTTGAACTTGCATTTGAAGTAAGTATTGTGAACTTGAACATGTTTGATGATGGTGAGTCACAATTTGAATCTTTGAGTGCACAAATGAACATTGTATGAGTAATTTGAACCTCGTTGTGTTTATTCATGTTGAGCCGTATGTAGCACTATTTGAAACATCCTTTTTGAACTACTGATCTTGAGTTTTACTTGAGGACAAGCAAAAGTTTAAGTTGGGGGTGTTGATGAGTCTGAAATTTGGACTCATTTGGAGCTTAGTTTGATAGTTTTTAGTGTCCTCAAATGCCTAATCTATGCTATAAACTGATGTTAAGACATTGATTTTCAGCATTACAGGCTAAGGAGTGAAGAAAGGACAACAACGAGCATAAAGAACTAGCAAGCTGAATATATGGTGAAAAGCTGATTGCCAAAACCACTCGGAGATTCGCTGAGTGGCTCCTAGCCCGCCTAATTTTTATAGTATACCATGTCTAAAATGAGAGAAATTTGGGCGAACTGTGTTCCATATCGGCGAGTCGCCGAATTAATCAGCGAGGAGAGATTGTACCACCGAAAGCACTGAACGAGCAGTAAAGATGCAAGCAAATTGGCGATCCACAGGAATAAAGGGTGGATAGCGGAAGTGATCGGCGATCCCGATATAGAGTGCCTAAAGTTACAGTGCATATTGGATAAAAACATGAAGCAAGAAGGCAATGGACAAGGGCGATTGGCAATTCACTGATTGGTCGGCGAAGCCCGATTTCCTCACCGACCAACCCAAAAAAGTTAAATCTCAGATCAGTATAAATTGATTTTTGGAAGAGAGAGAAGGCATCTAGTCATTGTGGAATGAAATAGAAAGAACAAAAACACTATTCTTGTTGATTTTAAGCAATTTTCATTAGAGATTGGAAGTAGGTGTTGTAATAGAAAGAAGTATTATTCATTTTCAGACTTGGGAAATCAATACCCGACTAGGAACATGTATTAGGTAATGAATTTTCTTCTTTTATGATTATTAGCTAAAACCCCGTTCTTGGGGGTTTGACAATGTGATTAATTGTTGAATTTGGCTTAATGAGTGTTAGTTATTATCAATTATAGTCCTAATTCAAAGTGGGTCTGATTTATTGTTGTGGTTGAATTGCTCTATTGTATGTTTATTTCATCATGATTTAGTGTTTTATTCTTACTTGAGAAAGAAGTGTAAAACCAAGGTGATAAATTGACACTTGTAGTCATTGGGTCATGATGGATTCAGCTCGAGAGAGTGAATCCCAAAATTCATTCTATGTACCTAGCTCGAGAGAATTAGTGTAGTGAGGTTGTAGGCTGGTCTCCATGTTTAGAGCATTGAGGTTCGAGAGAACTCAATCGAAACGAGGTAGTTATTCAAGAGATAATTATCTCATCTAAAGTTCATCTTACCCACGAAGAGTTAGTACTTTTGGTTATCTGTTAACACCCATTAAGTTAAGTTTAGCAATTAGTTGGTCAATCCCCAAGTGTCCTTCTCTTATTTGATTACTCATAGCCAATTGTTGTGGTTATTTTCTGATACAAAACCCCATTAACTGACATTGTTGTCACCTTTCTAATTTTATTAAAAGTTTCTAATAATCTCTATTCCTTCAGCTATTGAAACCATTGTTGTAACTTCATAATTGAATTTAAAATCAAACTTCTACCTATGGGATCGACCCTAACTCATTTTTTGGGTTTATACTGCTTAACAATCGTCTATTCCTAGTATCGGATGAGGTGTAGTTGATACGTTAATCAACTATGAGGAGTCACCACTGACACTACTGATGTTTGCGTAATCAGGACACAACTTCCAATGCAAGTGTCTACGATCGTATAATAGTAAAGTAACCCAACAAAGGGTTGGGGTCAAGTCCCAAGCGAGTGGGCTTGAGAATTAATAGAAAAATAAAATGTAGTTCTAATTAGTCATATCTAATTTTTTTTAAAATATAAATATGTTAAATCTAAGGGCTGACGCAAGCGTCAATTATCAATGGGGGTTTGTCACAAGTAAACAAAAATAATAAAAATGCAAAGAGTACTAATCAAAGAGATGGGGTTCTTGGGATGTGATAGGAATACGGGATAAACTAAACTATTAGGTACATGCTTTTGATAATAAATCTGTTGAATACTTGTGACTAGGCTAGACTATAGTGGGGGTAAATTCTCTCTCGAGCAACTTACCCCGAATCAACTCGGTTTCTCTTGAACATCGAGTTGCCGTATGAAGAACAACCTCCGCCTTAGCCCACTCATTCTATTGAGCTGAGTGTGTGGGAGAGGGACTATGGTTCACTCTCTCGAGCTGAACCTCATGTCGACCCAATCCCATCGGCCATCAATTTAGTAGTTTTAGTTTTACGACCTCTCTCTCAAACAAGCCGAAAATACAAAGGTGAAATCATATTTGCAACTACATTTTCATTAAGTTCCACCACATCCACTAAATGATATCACATCTAAACAACAAATAAATCATCAACAAGCAAGACCCAACAGATAATCTAACCCATATTCACAAAATTACACCCCAAGAATTGGGGTTTTAGCTAGACATGTAAAAGAGATAGAAATTTATACCAATATGAGTTTGCATTCAAATGTGTATGAAGATTTAAGTTTCAAAACAAGCCAATAGTGAAGAATCCACAAGACCCAATGTCACACCCAAACCCTAGGTAAGGCAGACAAGTACCATATGAACACATGCTTTACAAGTCACCTATGATGACAAATTAAACTAACTACTATGCAGATATATTTACTAATGAGAAGCTTCATATACAACACATGTTGACTAGCTGAACTGATACATGTGATAAGTGAAACTATGAATTCAGATAATAGCTTCACAGTGTCTACAAAGCCTGTACTGGAATCCATGACTGTACCACTATGAAATACGCATAGTAAAGACTCGACGAAGCCCCGAATCAACCTGGAGCTCACCAACAACTGTTGAGTATCATGTGCTTCTATTAGGGAGATCTACTAGTTGAGTACATATACCTGCAGCATGAAATGCAGCGTCCCTAATAAGGGACGTTAATATGAAAGAATGTACTGAATATGTAAGGCATAATACAACCATATGTAAAATCAGATCTCAAGTGAAACCAAATACCAATCGATAAGGATTAGAGACCACCTTTGCTTATACTTGTGGAATCGTGTATGTTACATTCTTTTCTTTACTTTTCTTTGTATTATAATATTTATAAGACATATGATACAAATGACCAGCTGATCAGCGGTAGAAGAGGATTACCAATGCTAGGAATTTTAACCCTTGGGATGCTGTCCTCATAATTCCACAAATTGGGATCGGCCCATGCTAGACTTTCGACCCTGAGCTGCCACCCTCTTATACCAATTGGGATCGGCCCATGCTAGGCTTTCTCCCCTGAGTTGCCACCCTTCTATACCAATTGAGATCAACCCATGCTAGGCATTTGCCCATTGGCTGCACCCCATAATTATACAAATTGCTTCACTTAGATTCTTTAATCTTTGAGATTGTTGTTTTGATGTTCATAATCATTGTTGAGATTTGGAAATATGGACAAGTAATAGAAGACATATGAATATAGACTTGCAATAATAACAATGACCTGGTAAGCATATGTGGCATGAACGTGTAATACTTAGAAGCTTATATGACTCAGTAAGCATTTTGACATCTCAAATTGAAGCACATATCAAGTGAAGACATTTAACATTCAGCCAAGAGATTTGAAGTCTATATGATAGCCAAATACTCACTACCTATTATCAAATACAAGTTACACATGAACGTGGAACCAAGGGAGAACGTGGGCAGATTCAACTTTAGGACAGATACATATTCCAAGTAAGTACATATAAAATGTACAATAGAGCAAGTAGGGATCTTGTGAGGTAACATTATAGTCTAACACAATGGAAGTAATAACCAATAAAAGTAACATATGAATATGTGAAAAGGTGACATATATATAGATATTTGAAGCAAGTTGGCATGATATGGGCAGATTGTATATCCAACATATAAACATATACACCATGTGTAATCTAGGATCATTTTGATTTATATAAGGGAAATACGTGCCAAGGGTACTTTGACGATGAAGCAAGTTTAAAACTTGCATGCTAATACTTGGTAGAGTAAGCAGATTTGTTTAGTAACAAACTCATATTAGAGTACTCACTTTAATGCTCTAGGGATTAGGAACTGCAAGTATTGATCAGTCACTACCAAGGGCACTTAGAAAGCTTACTTTTTGTAATGTAAGTGTTGGATTCATGCCAAAGAAATAGGAAATCGAATAGCCTTACATACCTTTCTATACAACTCAAAACGTATGACTTAAGCTCCTTCTCTTCATATTACTAATCTGGCTGGACAGAACTACCACTTGTTAAGACTTGGATTCTTCAAGGTAAAGGTTGTCCTCCTTAACTTGTCTTAAATTATACTTTCCAATAGCTTGAACTCTTTAATATTCAAGAACCCTAATTGTATTTAATGGCTGCTGTATGAAGTTAAGATAGAGAAGAGAGAAAGCTCAAGAAATCAGATTTTTTTGTCAAAGTAAAAATGGTTGGAAAAAGCTGATATCAATCCCTTTTAAAGTGACATGCTTTGGTCGACTTTCTCACTCATTTTGGGCCATAATTTGTCAAGTAGGTGACCCACCTACTTGGACTTTTCACTTAGGCCCTTTTTGGACTTAAGAACATTGGGCCATTTACCACCTTTCTTGTACTACGTTTGCAACCAACATGTGTCTTTAATTTAGGCCACACATTTAAGTAGGTGATGCACCTACTTTTCCATTAAAATTATTTCTTGTGGGCTTGGAAAGATTGGGCCTTGGCTGACCATTTTTCCCTTATTCTTCTAATCAACTTGGGCCATATTGATGAAAGTAGGTGTTTGTGCACTTGGCCCAATAACATGGTCAAAAGAGTCTTAATAGGTGATGCACCTACTTGGTCCTTTGGGCTGGTCAATAAGTCAAAGTAGGTGATGCACCTACTAGCTTAGTGTAGTCAATCAAGCACCTCAATATCTTATTCCATTTCTAGACCTTAACACCTTTAATTTAACTTAAAACTTATATACACTATGTCAATTTAAACTTTAGACTCAAATACCACCTTATGATCTCAAGTTTAAATACTTCTATCGACGTCAACTTAATCGGGTCACATCAAAATATATGGGCAGTTCACTTTAAACCTATTCTATTGTTACTAGTCGCATAGGAAACCAAATCCATAACTATACCACTAGGATATTTATAAATGTCATATAAATAGAACTAGTACACGTAGAATACGGGGTGTTACATCCTCCCCCCCTTATGGTCATTCGTCCTCGAATGATAGGTTAAGCTGATAGTTTGGTTAACCTTGGAATTTCATTTGGACATTTGCGAGAGTTCCCTTTGTAAATAGGACTATCCAAAATATGTTGACTAACCTAAAACACGTATGGACAAGTCTAGCATGATGTCTCAATAGATATGTTTCATGAAATAATAATATGACAAATTGACCCCTTTCTTGACCATATAATTCACTGAAGATACACAAGTAGAATTCATACAAATAAGGACTTTAATATACCTAAACACAAGACATGCAAATGACATATCAAATGAACAACTGCTAGTAGGATTTATGATCATATAAGGGGACCACATGATCTCAGATCCTTATGTTGATGTTTAGAATGAGGAGGGGCATTTAAGATCTCTACCATCTTCTATTCCCAAGTATCTTATGTTATATTCTATTCCTTCCACAGTAAACCTTTTGAGCTTAGCTTCCGGGCCTTAACAATCAAGAATAACTATAGTATCTCCCAAAAAATTTCATATATGGAACGAACACAAAATCATAGGCCTAACCTATTGGGTCTCTACTTTCCCTTCTCTTTTATCTCATGACACTTTTTAGAGGTGAGACTTATAAGAACGCATAGCTGTTAATATAAACTCTAATGTTTTATGCCGCACCTTCGAATAAGGCGTTATGCTAAGTTATTTATCTATAGTTGTGATTAAATTTACATATATGCCCAACCTTTTCTGGTCAAAATCTTCACTACATAATGATACAAGGAAATGTTTTCCCAAAAAGTTCAAAACTCAAGTCAATAATCACAGAGAGGCATAGTGTACAAATAAATAAGTCACATTGGGTATGACACACATGCAGATTAGCACAAAAGGGGGTGCATAATATACATACATTAAGCTATAGAAATATATGGTGTACGCACGCATATGGTTCATAGGGTAGCGTATGAGCGAATGAACTATAAGGAATGTAGGAAATGGACTAGATGAGCACATGATGCATGAGTACTAAAGCTACAAAATATATAATATGTAAGCAAGTAGACTATATGAAATATGAACTACGGAACACAAATCACATTGATCAAGTGCGTTATATCGCATGGATTGGTGACCTAACATGTAAATAAGTACACTTATGAAATATGAGCAAGTGAACACATGACACATGGCTAAAAAAGCTATAAGGCCTGTAATGTTTATGCAAGTAAGCTACGAGGCATGTAATATACATAGAAATGGTTTATGATGCATTGGATATGTAAACAAGTGATATGCGAGTCATATAACGCATGAGCACTAATTTTGCTCATAGCATATGATCAATTAACATGCAATACCCACACAATATGGACAAGTGACATGTGGAAAGTAACCAGTGAAATAAATAACAGGCAAGGAAAAGGTCATATGAGAACATATAACAATAAACAAGGGTGCTCTAAAGCGGATAACACTTACATGTAAGCATTCTATGACATTAGGTAACCCGTGAGAAGGTAATCCACAAAGGGCAAAATGACATACAAATAGATAAGTTATAGAACATGCATCATGTATAATTATATAAGAAACCATCTTTGGAAACTACGAGATATCCTATAGAACCACTCTACCATTATAAGGGCAAACACACTGTCTTAAGCATTAAGTCACATGTCGGATGGTTCTGCTGATATTCCTTACTCTCCTCAAAACACATACAATTGATTTCCCCCTCTACTCTCTTCAATCTCCTAAGAATTCTTATAGGTGTTCTGCTATTGGGACTTGGCTTCCGTCTAGGTCAACATAAATACTACAGTCAAGATAGAAACAAAAAATCCTCAATAGTTCATCTTTAAAAGTAGGAGGCAGAGGTCAACTTTACCTTCATTACTAGCTTGTGTTATATCACGCTCAATGCCTGGTGCCCTTTGAAGGTCGAAATAGAAAATAAATGGTGAAGCTTGAACGCACCATAAAACATGAACTCTAATAACATGTAAATGTCAGGTACCTATAAAGTTATATCATGATTCATAAAATCTTGGAGTTTACCCATTTGGGCTTAACTAGATAGGTTTGGCCATACTAATAGATTTTTTTTTTGAAACAAGTGAGGGTGCTCCGACTCTTTTCCCATGCAAGATAGCAAATAATAACAACTACCATATGATCAATAATTCCTCTCCCTTAACTGGACTATGACTGATGAATTACTGCAGGCATATATTAAATGAACCCTATAGTAGCTCTAATCAAATTGATGGAAGTCTATACATGTGAATAATGCTCTACTTCTCTTTTGAACTAATGATGTAGATGAACTAGGTCCATGTATCTTCTATCTAGGTAACCTTTCTATTCCCCTCTTTTTTTCTTGTTGTTATCAGGACCAAATATCAAGACTTGAATCAATACTAAAATGACTTCTCTGTCTAACAAAGGTTCACAAAGTTGTTCCCGGGTGCGCCATTATAACTTGTTAGGATTGAAGAGTTGATACCTTTTTATTGCTACACTTAGCAACCTCTCTTTCATAATCACCTATCTGACTCCTCTATAGCATCCTCATGTCACCCCTACTCCTATGTTTAGGGAATTTGACATATCCCATCTCTTTCTAACAAGAAGCTCTACATACATATTCGGCCTGTGTAATTCAAGTTTCATTCTCACATGCTTCCTATCTAACAAGTACCTTTTATTCAAAACTAGTAGCTTCATGTACTCTAATACCACTATGTACAACCTGACTAATCACAACTTAGGTCTAACCAATCAATTTTTTTCCTTTTTTTAACCTTACCCTTTAGTCGCATACTAATCCTCCATAGTCAAAACAAAGATCATAATAGGAACTACCATACATATATCATTTGCAAAAAATGGCATACTTATCCCTAAGTTTTGTAACCATGAAAAGAATACAAATGTTATTAGTACTTATTCGGGGTTGTTGGCACATACCATATAAAAGCCAAATATTAACATATTCGGGATGATATATGGTGAGAATTTGGGCCTTGTTAGTCAATTAGGGGTATCTATAGTATCACTATTGCACTGATACATCCACCTATCAGATTGTGCCACTGCCTTCTTCCGAAAAAAAAACTGGTTCAACAACATCAATTTCAAGAACATGTGTAATGCTGAAAATTTTATGTATATCACAGACTAAGAACAAATGTCCTCTATAGGAATAGATCCTATAAATATTAAGGAAATATAGAACCCAAGAGTTGGATACATCATCCTAAAAGGATGTGCTTAGAAATGCTACAACTCATATATGTAACTAGGTAACCCATCATTTTTAAGCATATGGATAACCATACTATATCTTTCTCAATTGAACCAACGTGATACAAATGGTAAAAATGTAACTTAAAATGCATATAACATAAAAGTCTGGAGTGGGACAGTCGAATAAAATGAGCTGAATGTAGTCTAATTTTGATAACTTCAGATCCTTTTTTGTATATTGCATGTTGACATTTTAGCTACCGTTAACCTTAACCATCGTAAGCATATTAGGAATAGTATGATCAGGTGAAAGTTGAAATTGACTTCTTAACTTCGCTCTATCGCACGATTGATACGCTCAAATTACACCTCCCTAAAGAAGCATAAGCGATCGTTATCAAATAAAGAACCCAACTTGTAGGTTGGGGTCAATCCCACGAGGAAAATGGTTTAGACTTAACTTTAACCAACAATTATATTTGTTTAGTCAAATTACTTCCAGAAACAAGTAATTAAAGGGGGGGATTTGTGAAACAAATGGTAAGAATTCAGTAAGTAATTAGTAAACAAAAGTCAATTTCTGTTGTTATCAAAATGAGAGAATTAACTAGGGTATATGTGTTCCCCACAAGCACATAACGCAGTAATCCTAGTAATAGCAATCCTTTCCTAGTGTACTACATGCAAAGTGATAAGTTAGGTATCTCTAAATCCTTGGTCCGGCATCTAGAGAATTTCACCCCGCACCTTGGTCCGACTATGTGTGTATAATGTACTAACCCTTACCTTTACCTCATATTAGACATCACATCGATGTTTGTCTTAGTTATTACTTCGCACCAATCAACACTAGCCTATTAGATAATATCACACTAAATCTATGTTGATAATTTTTTTCTTGTTAATTACCTCCTTGGTCCGACAAGTAGCAATAAGGCGAGTTCTAACGTTTGCCACCGTTAAAAAGACTTTTAAATGAAAGAATTATCAATGCATGCAAAACACTATTCAAGAATTGACTATTTACTATTCATACTTTGTTAATCGCACATGGTTTCCACAACCCTAGTTATGGAGTTTAGTTACCCATAATCATATGAACAGAATTCATTGTTTAAGACGAAAGAATTATGAACTTACGCAAGAAGAATAATAAACCAAGAAATTCAACTTGAATTGCAAAACCCAAAATCTTCAAAACGAACTCAGGAAATTAAGAATTGCTAAAGTTGCAAGTTAATCTCCCAAGTCAAGAACTAGAATAAAAGTAATAAAATCTAACCCCAAAAATGAGGTTTACATACCCTATTTATAGAAAAAAAAATCCTAAATTAAAAGGGAAACAAAATAAGGAAAGTTTGTTCAGGCACGCGTCTTCATTCCACGAGACTGACTCACAAACCGTGAATGGATCTATGGTCCGAGAGTCCCTTCCATCAGCCAGGACTTGGAAAATATTTCAGCGTCCAAAAATCAGCTTCTCTGAAGCAAACAACGAGACACCAATACAGACCGTAGATCGATCTACGGTCCGTCAATCCCTCTCCGTAGCTCCACACTTAAAATCTTCAAAAATCAGGTACTGGAACCCTTACAGTATCATTCTATGGATCAACAGTACGGTCCGTATATCAATCTACGGATCGTTAATGGCCACCGTGGTTCCACACTTTGTCAGACTTCCCTGATTTTCCTTGCCTGCTGATCTATGACTACCATCTACAGAGCGTCAATGGACCTATGGTCCGTAGATCACCTCCGTAGATGCCTTTTTCTGCATTTCTTTCAGTTGTCTTTGTACTTCTGTGCCTAAACATCTTTCCTGCAAAACCTAGTGCAAAACACATAAAAACCAATACAAACAGGCCCTAGATACACACAACTCTTAAGTGAAATGTAGTAAAAATATCGTAAAATCATGGTATATCAATGATCTAGATTACGAAGGAGGGTAACTTTTGCTAAATGTCCAAGAAGCTCCCTAATTATAAATGTGGTGCAAAACACATTCATAAGTAAGGCTATACTATACACGGCTTTGTAGACTCCCTAGGAAGAACTGCTCTGATACCACTTTTGTCACACCTCAACCCTAGGTGCGGCAGACAAGTACCATATGAACACATGCTTTACAAGTCACCTATGATGAGAAAGTAAACTAACTACTATGCAAATATATTTACTAATCAGAAGCTTCATATACAACATATGTTGAATAGCTAAACCGATACATGTGACAAGTGAAACTATGAATTCAGATAATAGCTTTACAATGTCTACAGAGCCTTTACTGGAATCCATGACTGTACCACTATGAAATACGCATAGTAAAGACTCGGCAAAGCCCCGAACCAACCTGGAGCTCACCAACAACCGCTAAGTATCATGTGCTTCTATTGGGGAAATCTACTAGTTGAGTACATGTACCTGCAGCATGAAATGTAGCGTCCCCAATAAAGGACGTCAATACGAAAGAATGTACTGAATATGTAAGGAATAATACAACCATATGTAAAATGAGAGCTCAAGTGAAACCAAATACCAATAGATAAGGACTAGAGACCACATTTGCTTATACTTGTGGAATCGTGTCTGTTACATTCTTTTCTTTTCTTTTCTTTGCATTATAATATTTATAAGACAAATGATACAAATGACCAGCTGATCAGCGGTAGAAGAGGATGAACCATGCTAGGCATTTTAACCCATGGGATTCTGTCCTCATAATTCCACAAATTGGGATCGGCCCATGCTAGACTTTCGACCCTTAGCTGCCACCCTCTTATACCAATTAGGATCGGCCCATGCTAGGCTTTCTCCCCTGAGTTGCCACCCTTCCATACCAATTGGGATCGACCCATGCTAGGCATTTGCCCACGGGAGGCCACCCATAATTATACAAGTTGCTTCACTTAGATTCTTTAATCTTTGAGATTGTTGTTTTGATGTTCATAACTCTTTTAAGATTGTTCTTTAGTTGATCATAACTCTTTTGAGATTGCTGTTTTGGTAGTCATAATCATTGTTAAGATTTGGAACTATGGACCAGTAGTAGAAGACATATGAATATGGACTTACGATTATAACAATGACCTGGGAAGCAAATATGACATGAACGTGTAATACTTAGGAACTTATATGACTCAATAAGAATTTTGACATCTCAAATTGAAGCACATATCAAGTGAATACTTTTAACATTCAGCCAAGAGATTTGAACTCTATATGATAGCCAAATACTCACTAACTAATATCAAATACAAGGTACACATGAACGTGGAACCAAGGGAGAACGTGGTCAGATTGAACTTTAGGACATACATATTACAAGTAAGTACATATAAAATGTACAATAGAGCAAGTAGGGATCTTGTGAGGTAACATTATAGTCTAACACAATAGAAGTAATAACCAATAAAGGGAACATATGAACATGTGAAAACGTGACATATATATTGATAATTGAAGCAAGTTGGCACGACATGGGCAGATTGTATATCCAACATATAAACATATACACCATGTGTAATCTATGATCATTTTTATTTATATAAGGGAAATACATGCCAAAGGTACTTTGACGATGAAGCAAGTTTAAACCTTGCATGCTAATACTTGGTAGAGTAAGCACATTGTTTAGTAACAAACTCATATTAGAGTAATCACTTTACTGCTCTAGGGAGTAGGAACTACAACTATGGATCAGTCACTACCAAGGGCACTTAGAAAGCTTACTTTTTGTAATGTAAGTGTTGGATTCAAGCCAAAGAAATAGGAAATCGAAAAGCCTTACATACCTTGCTATTCAATTCAAAACGTATGACTTAAGCTCCTTCTCTTTAGATTACTAATCTTGCTGGACAGAACTACCACTTGCTAAGACTTGGATTCTTCACGGTAAAGGTTGTCCTCCTTAACTTGTCTTAAATTATACCTTCCAATAGCTTGAACTCCTTAATATTCAAGAACCCTAATGGTATTTAATGGCTGTTGTATGAAGCTAAGAGAGAGAAGAGAGAAAGTTCTAAAAATCAATATTTTTTGTCAAAGTAAAAATGGTTAGAAAAAGTTGATATCAATCCCTTCTAAAGGGACCTTCTTTGGCCGACTTTCTCACTCATTTTGGGCCATAATTTGTCAAGTAGGTGACACACCTACTTAACCTTTTCACTTGGGCCCTTTTTGTACTTAAGAACATTGGACCATTTTCCACCTTTCTTGTACTTCATTTGCAGCCTACATGTGTCTTTAATTTAGGCCACATATTTAAGTAGGTGATGCACCTACTTTTCCATTCAAATTATTTCTTGTGGGCTTGGAAAGATTGGGCCTTGGCTGACCATTTTTCCCTTATTCTTCTAATCAACTTGGGCCAGATTGATGCAAGTTGGTGGTAGTGCACTTGGCCCAATAACATGGTCAAAAGAGTCTTAGTAGGTGATGCACCTACTTGGTCCTTTGGGCCGGTCAATAAGTCAAAGTAGGTGATGCACCTACTTATCACCTACTAGCTTAGTGTAGTCAATCAAGCACCTCAATATCTTATTCCATTTCTAGACCTTAATACCTTTAATTTAACTTAAAACTTATATACACTATGTCAATTTAAACTTTAGACTCAAATACCACCTTATGATCTCAAGTTTAAATACTTCCATCGATGTCAACTTAATCGGGTCGCATCAAAATCTATGGGCAGTTAACTTTAAACCTATTCTATTGTCACTAGTCGCATAGGAAATCGAGTCCATAACTATACCACAAGGCAATTTATAAGTGTCATATAAATAGAACTAGTACACGTAGAATATGGGGTGCTACACCCAAGTTCAAATTCTTGGAGTTGAAACTCTTTGAATCTTCAAGTTCTTCAAAACCATCTCCAAACTTAGAACTCAAAAGTCTATGTTAAAAATTCTATATTAAAAATATGATATTAAGCTACAACTCTCAACGAGTATTTATAGTTTTAAAAAATCTATGCTGCAACGGATCATTCAGCGCCGTTAATCGACATCGCCAATCAACTCGACGATCCGCCCTTTGGTAGGTTTCATCACCATCTTGCTCTATCCTTTAGAATCGTTGTGTTTTGGATCATTGGGTGATATAGTACTACTTCACAGAACTGCTCGGCGACACGCCGACTGCTCCTTTTCACCACTGATTTGATCCTTTCCTTCAGGGTTCAACACACTGGAACAAAAGGAGAGGATAAGCACCTTTTGGCAACTCGCCGAATGGGTTCGCCGATTCTTAGATCTTCATTTCTTCGTTCTTTCATCTGCTTTTGTTCCTTTTTGCTAAGTAGTGTCCATGCTTTCCATCAAACTCCAAATACCTGAAACTTAAGGGTTTTCATCAAATATTGAGACAAAATATGTATTTGAGGACACTAATTCTATCAAAATATAGCGCTAAATGAGTCCAATTTGTTGACTCATCAACTGCTGAATATAAGCTAAGAGTTGAACTAAGCGTGATCTGGATGCTGAGTGCCTGAACCTACATCATAAAATAATGTAGCGCAAAGTATGCATCAAAACATCGAATTTACTGAGCATGCAAGATATAGATACTAAGCTAAAAAATTATATTACTGAGCAATATAATATTGAATATGGAAATAGACTGTACGGAAGTGTAACTAAAATTTGAGCTAAATGCAATTACAAAGTACTAATCGTGTAACTAATATGATAAACTTGTCACGACTCGAGCTTAAACCCTGGACGTGACCAACACTAAAGAACTATTGTTGGTCCCCAAGCGAGCCCTCATCCTGGATGGCTACAAGCGAAAGACTAACTCATACATACATAAGCTTAAAAATGAATTAAATTCATTGAACTCCAAAAGTAAACTTTAAGAAAGTCTGAACAATACTCAAAAGTAAAAAAAAAAAAGGAAAACTCTTCAACTTTATCTATCTATGAAGCCTCTACTATTAAAGAAGGATATTGGGACAAGACCCATGACATCTCAAAACTACTAATTTTAAAATAAAGGTGAAGTCCTCTGAAATATAAGAAAGCTCACGAAAGCTGACTTGAATATCCCATGACCTCAATGAAACGCCTGTTGATGATCCTGAATACCTGTATCTGCATCCTGAAATGATGCAGGCAAAATGGCTCAGTACATGGAATGTACAAGCATGTAAGGGAAATTCTAAAACATAAACATAAGCTTGAACTGATGGAAAAGAAACATACTTACTTCTTCTCAACTCACTTAACTCAACTCAACTTAACTCAACTCAATGAAACATAGTTCAACTCAATAATAAGAGATTCAAATCTGTGAAACATAGTTCAACTCTACTCAGAGAAATAGGGATCAACTCAACAATAAGATACTCAACTCCGTGAAACATAGTTCAACTCAACTCTGAGAGATAATAAGATACTCAACTCTGGATACTCAACTCAAGATAAAGCAACAATAAAAGATGCAATGTATGGAAAGCATTTAAAACAATAGATAGAAACTCAATGTATTGAAGAATAAAATAATAACTCATTTTGTATATAAAAATACAATATAACTCTATGGGAGATTCTCTAAGTGACAACCATAACTATGAGCTATGTGATGATACAACGTCTAACCCATGTTGCAAGAACTGTGCTATAATTTTTCGGGGTATAGAACCTGCTACTTAGTGGATCCACTAGTCTATGATAAAAAACATTAATGAATCATCTAAAAAGTATGATCCTTTCTATCCACGTTGTGTACATGGTTTATGGGGGTTATGAGTTGTATGAACTCTCCCCGATATCGGTGCTCAGTACTACTCCCAAAATATACTAACTCATATGTTTAAAAAACATAATTCTTTTTGTGTTTAGAGATTATTACTCAAAAATCTCTCTCAAAATAGATGGTACTCAAACTGCTCAAAACTCTTGTGGAAATCTCAGTTTCCTTTTAGCTTAAATGTAAAACCATTTACTCTTGGGAATACTTAGTTCTCATATATCATTTTAAAGAAAATGAACTCATCTCTACTCTTCCTCAACTAGCTTTAAAACAATTTGTAAAAAGACTTCTTAAAATAGGGTTCATGTTGAATTATGGACGTGATCGACTCAATTCAAGGTTTTCAATAACCGTGAATAGAACGCAATACTTGGAACTCAACAACTTCATAACTCAAGGAGTCAATGATACTACTCATCTCAAAAATGTTCGACTCGGAGGGCTCATGCGAAATTATGGGCATGAACTACTCAACTCAAGGACTCAATAATACCTCTCATCTCACGACTACTCGACTCATAGGGTTCATGCAGAATTATGGGCATGAACTACTCAATTCAAGGACCTTCATGGGTAACATATAGTAGCCCCATGATTAGGAATATAATCCCAAAATGATTAAGAACTCAATACTCAAGACTTAGAACTTGAAGATACTACTCCTCTCAAAGATACTCAACTGATGGAGTTCATATGGAATTTATGGGCATGAACGACCCTACTCAAGGGTCTAAATAACAATATGGAACTCTATACGACTTTTATCATTCTCATACTTACTTTCTCAAAACTCAGTTTAAAACTCAAGTGTTGGCTTTGAAAAACTTCTCAAGATTTATAACTCAAAATAGGATTCATGCTGAATTATAGACATGAACAAATCAACTCAAGGATCTCAATAAAAATATAGAAACTCAATAATTAGGAATAATTTTTAAGAGAACCATGAACTCAAGAACTCAAGAACTCAAATAAACTTATCACAAGAATACTCAAATCTAGGGGTAGAATCTTAGATTTTTCTTTCACTGATTTGAAAGAAGATGTACGGCGTGAGGATGAACTAGTCCAACACTATGATAGCCTTACATAACTGGAAGAACAAGTTTCTTGAAGAATCTCGAAGAAGAACTTGATTAGATGCCTTGAAACCCTAGCTTGAAGGTAAACAATTAAGAAAACCTTTCTTGAGATTCTTGAATTAGTTTCTTGAAATCTCGATAGCCAAGAATTATGATTTTAATTAGTGATTCATAATTGTATGGAGGAATTTCAGTTGAAATGAATGGAATTCTTGGAGAAAGACTTACCTTGAAGAAGAATCTTGAAAAGATTTTGAAAGAATCTTGAAAAAGATTGAAAGAATCTTGAATGTACTGTATCAGTTACTAAAATGGTCATAACTTTTTACTTAGAAATGGGATTGACGTGAAATTGGTTGTGTTGGAACGTAGATTCAAATACTTTTAATTTAATAGGTTATGTCCCACGTAAATCTTTATATTCTAAGAGAAATGGTCATTTGAAGTTGACCCAAGTAGAATCTTACATCAAAACATAATCGATAAGGAAACTTCAAGAAAACTTATCAAGAACTCATCAAGAAATTAAATTTCTCAATATCCATGGATAGATTCACAAAAGAAACTCATGATTGGCGTGTGGGTTAACAAACCCAACACTATGGAAGGTTACATACCTCAAAGAACTAAGTTCTTGGCGAAATCTTTAATATCTTGAACGAATGCTTGAAACCTTTAACTTTTTAACCTCTTGAATCTTATCTCTAAAACCCTAAACGCTTTTGGGGATGAATGAAACTGATTCTAATCAGTTTAAACCCTTAATTGGGCTTAATTTGTATTTAGAATAAGTGGGGGTAAGGAAAAGACTAAAATACCCTCCTATTTTTGGGTAACATTCCTTAAATGGATAGCCTAACTTCAAAACAATATTTCTCCCTCATACGAGCTCAAAAATTAGCAAACTCGGTGGCGTTGGAAAGAAGACTCATAGAACTTTCATTTGATATCATTTGGGTTTCCTAACTTATCTTGTGCTAAAAGTTATGGTCGTTTGAAGTTGACCCAAAACTTAAAAGAAATAAGGAATGACTTGATTAAATTATCTTTAATTCATTTTGGAACTCAAGGTGCTATATCTAGTGACCTGACCTTAATGCTTAAGAAAATTTAAATTCCTTGGTAAAATCCTACTCACAATGAAGAAGTGTTCGAGTCTTAGTTCAAAAAATTTCTGGGGTGTTACAAAACTAAATGTTGAAGTGAATGATGATGACATGGTCAATGTAATAAGAGTATGAGTGTGGGAGGTACTATAAACCAACATAAACCAGGTGAGATAACCGTGGAGTTCAATGTATACGCCCCATCGAAAGGGCCCAATAAACCTTGTCAGTGGTATAAAGGCATGACTGTGGCTTGATCACTAAAACGGATGCCCAACAGAGGGGACTTTTGAACCTACGTTGGCACGTAGTTTTGGGTGTGTGAGGGTACGCTGGACCCTTGTTCAACTAGGTGCTAAGTCTACTCCCAACTGAATTAAAAACTAAAATGCACTGAAATACTGAGTAGCTCAAAATGCTGACATGCTATCTACGAATGCATATAATTATGATAAAAGTTTTGGCATTCAATTTGTAAAGAATGTATTTCTGATTGAGCTGCCTAGTAAGTATAATTCATCAGTTGATAATTGATACAAGCTAGGGTTCTGAATTCTATACTTGCAAATTACACTAAATCACCAAGAATCATGGTATTTAGATCATGGGAACTTTAACAACTAAAATCACAATAAATCTTCAAAATTTGGAAAACCTAAGTCTGAACAGTTTATGAGAAATTAAAGAACTGATTGAATTCCCGGGACCTAATGGGTTAAAGGAACACACTAGTGAAATCCCACATACCTAATGACGAAATCTACGGAGAAATCCTTTAGATTTAGGGGCTGAACTTCAAAGAGCACTCCTGCTTGTTCTTGGGAAAAGCGGTCGACATTTCCTCTTCTTTTCTCTCTAAGTTAAGTGATTTTTGGAGAATGAGGGTTCTAGGTTGTCACACCCCAAACTCAAGGGCGCAACTGGCTCCTAATGCCAAAACTCAGGCCCGAGCCGACCCTGCTGAACCATTTGCTACTAGCGCATGGCAGCCACATGCAATCAAGAAATCAAACAAGTATATCTCGGCTTAAAATTAAGCCATCGGCCGGCAAGGTCCCTGCCAACTGATCTATAAAAGAAACAACTACTCCCAAGAGATCATATAAATAAATAGCCAACTAGCACAGAAGTCCTGATTGGGCCGTCGAGGCCACCATGATATCTATACCAAAACTAAAAGCAGGTATATATCAATACAATACATCAAACAGCTCACA
>JAJOOS010012960.1:0-60492 GCA_029582725.1 Solanum chiquidenum
ATAAGCTCCAAAACACAAAAACTCGCACCAAGACCAAACGAACGACCAGGTGACCGAACTGTCAGTCCCAGCAAGTCATAAATGACTTGGGGTCGCTATAGGAACGCTCTAAACGACACACAGAAGGCAAAACAAGAAAATGACCAAGAGGGTCATCACATAACCCTAGCCCGAGCCATGATGGCTGAAGCGAATAGCGATGTGGGGCCTAGGGTGAATGCTAATGAGAGTTCCGTGGCCTCAAGGTTGAGAAACTTTGTGAGGATGAATCCTCCTATTTTCCTTGGCTCTAGAGTCGGAGAAGATCCCCAAGAATTCTTGGATGAAATTTATAAGATAGTAGATGCTATGTGAGTAACTTTTAGGGAGAAGGCGGAGTTTGCTTCCTACCGATTGAAAGATGTGGATCAAGTGTGGTTCACTCAATGGCAAGCCAATAGGCCGGTTGAAGCGGGTCCTATAGAATGGGAGGAATTTAAGGGAGATTTCCTTGGTAAGTACTTTCCCCGCGAGAAGAGGGAGTTTAAGGTTGAGGAGTTTATAAACCTTAGGCAAGGTAACATGAGTGTTGAGGAGTATTCCTTGAAGTTTACCCTATTGTCTAAGTATGCTCCATCCTTGGTGTCTAACCCTAGAGACAAGATGAGTAGGTTTGTTACCGGTGTATCCAACCTAGTTAAGGAAGAGTGTCGTACGGCGATGCTCCATGGTGATATGAATATCTCTAGACTTGTTGTGTATGCTCAATCTATTGAGGAGTACAAACTTAAGAGGGTGAATAGGGATTTAAATAGGGGTAGATCCGATGAGCGAGGTCAACCTAGGTTCAAGAAGGGATCTCCTAACCAAGATTCTTCAAGTTCTTCTAAGGTTACCCAAGAGAGGGTTGGTGGGAAGAATGATCACCAAGTGAAAGATTGTCCTACTCTTACGGCTAGAGGAAGGGAGGCCAACAAGCTTCTCTTAATGCCCCAAGTCTTGATGCTCCAAAGAAGAACCATTTCTATGTGCTTCAAGCTAACAAGGACGAGGGAGCTAATCCGGATGAAGGTACTGGTAAGTTATAGTTCCTTGTTTTTTTGAGGAGGTTGTTGTGTTGTTTCATGATAGCCTTAGTTGGGTTTTCTCCTAAGTGGGGGATAGTTTGTTGAATAGTAAGGTTGTTGAGAGTGTTGATGTCCTTATCTCTTTCCTTCTATTCTTATTCAAGCTTGTGACCAAGAGTTCCTAGTAGCTTGTTGCATGTTTTGGAGTCCGGTGTGAATATGAGTTTCCATAGTCTCCTTGTGTTGTGCATGTTCTAATTGAATTCTTGTATAGTTGAGAAAATGAGTTTTCAAATTGTGTTCCTCATGTTTATATGCATCTATGAAGAGTTACCTAAATATTTCATGAGTTGACTTATTGAGCATGCCTAAATGTGTTCTTGAAAGAATTGCATAATGTGCTTTTATGAGGAAATTTCATAATGTGCCTATTAATGTTGTAATGAGAATGATGTGATTTGGAGAAAGAAGTTCCTCCAATGAAATGATAAATGAGATGTCTTGATGCAGAATGAGTTTGTAGATGTAGTTCCTACCTTCTTGTTGTGTTTTGGGCTTATTGATTTGGAGTTGATGTTTCCTCCTAGTTGTGTGAATTTATATTGATGTTGCGTGCATGATAGTGGGCTGCAAGTCTTGAGTGATTACCCCCTTATGTGTTTTAAGTGTCATTTGAGGACGAATGTTCCTAAGTGGGGGATAATGTAACGACCCTAAAAATGAACTAGTGAACTAGAGCCTAATATGTGTGCGTTTGTGTTCGTCATGAGTTTTGATGTGGTTTAATGTTATCCCGATCCATGGTTGAGGTGTTTAGGGGTTAGACGTCATGGTACGACTCCCCAAGGAGCACCCTAAGGGTCCTTGAGGAGGACCCTAAGTCTAAACCACAAGACCCCAAGGAAACCATCAAGTTGGCCGAAATTGGGTGACCTACGGAAGGGGTCCACGCCCCGTAGGTCCATCCACGCCCTGTGGATGGCCTCCGTAGGTCAGGCCCCTCCAAACCAAGCCACAGACCTAGACCACAGACCAATAGTACGGTCTGTGAATAGACTCACGATCCGCGAGTCTAGGTCTCGTGGTTCACACTTGCTTGCTGTCAAGTGACACGGCCAAGTGAGGAGTGAATTGGTAATTTCACCCCAAGTCTTTTAAAGTGCATGGACAATTATTTTAGGTGTATTAACATATTTTAAGAGTATTAAAAACATTGAAACCCTCATTTAGACTTCATCTCTCAAAAATAAAACCTTTCTCTCCTAAAAGTTCTCTCTAGAACTCCATTAGAGATCAAGGCAAAGTTCAAGCTAGGGTTGGGGATTTCAAGGTGTTTCTACGTAAATTTCATGGGATTCTTCAAGTATAAGGTATGGTGATCCTTCATCTAGTGTTAGTCTTCACCCTAGAGTCTATTTCAAAGAAGTTTTCTAGGTTTTCAAGTTTCTCCAAAACACTAGATTTCACTCAAACTCATGGGTTCTTGCATCAAACGATGTCAAATGAAAAATTATGATTATGTTGAGGTTTAATTGATGATTTTAAGATGAAAAACTCTATAAACCCATGATTTCTCTAAATTCCTAAATTTGGCTTATGAAGTGAGTTTGATATATATGAATGAATAATTGATGGAATTATGTTTATATTTAGTTATATTATTGAATTCTATTATTATCTATACCTGTATATTGTGAATTGTTGCAGAATTTAGTAATGGTGATTATGGCTTTGGAGAAGGGTAAGTTGTGACCTAATTCTCATGTAGTAGAATTATTCTTGAATTGTTGATCCACTTGAAAGGTGGAGGTGTTTACATTACAGTGTATATTAATCCACTTGAAAGGTGGAGGTGTTTACTTACATGTACATTGTGATCATGGCCTTGAAGGCATTATATGAGAAATTGAAGTATTCTCATGATGTTGTGCAAATGATTGTGATGTGAAGGTTATACTTGGGGTTTCAATGGTAGAATGATGATCTTATATGGAATGTAATGTGTTGTGATTGAAAGTGTATTCTCACTAATCACTTATGAATGTTTATAGTAGAATGTGAAGGGTTTCTATATTGTAATGTCTTATCTTTACTTGGTAGACTTAGGTGCCCTCTTCTTGATAAATGAAAGCTATATTGAATGTGATCTCTTGACTTAGTAGGCGTAGGCATCCTTCTCTTGAGTAATGGATGTATCTTGACTTGATGTGTGGATGTCTAGAATTGGTAAACCTTATTGGTAGCCTCTTCATAAATGCATGAATGAATGAATGTCTTGATAGGTAGACCTAATGTTGGTAGCCTTTCTATAAATGACTAATGAGGCATTTTAGACTATGACTTGAATTGGTAGACCTAAAGTTGGTTGGTCTTAATAGTGAGTCTAGAACCCTATGTGAATGTGAAACCTTGAAGCGGTAGACCTAATGGTGGTGGCCTTCTTCTTGTATGAAATGATGAACCTAGGGACGGTAGACTTAATGGTGGTGGCTCTCTATAGGAAGATCAATGAGCTATCCTGAATGTACCTTGAATGGTAGACCTATTGGTGGTGGCCCTTCTTGGTAAAAATACTTAGGGTCGGTAGGCCTAATGTTGGAGGCCCTCTCTAGTACACTAATGTGAAAAAAACTACTCTATGGGAGCTAAGGCTAAGCACCGAGTGGATATGGTTAAGATGGTGGCTCTACCCAATGTTAGGCTAGAGTCCAACGAACATCTTTGGATATCCCATAAACTATGTGCCTTAGGATGCTTACTAGTTCAACCCTTGGCAAGTAGAACAACCCTTACGATGTGGGATAATACATCGGATTCCATGATGTAGCTCTCATTGTCTATGTCGGTTAATGCCTATTCCCATCATGTGAGATGTGAACTCTAGTTACTTGATAGGTACTACAAAGTGTGGTTAGTAGTATGGGATGCTATCTATACATTGGACGAGTATGCTTTGAAGGTGCTATAGTGAGTTCTTTAAGTCCTAAGGACGAAATGTGTGAAAGTCCTCTAAATGCATGAAGGTGTCCAAAATGAATCTAATAAGGTTGGTTGACTTATTGTCTAAATGAAATGATGAATGAGTAGCTTATATTGATGAAATGAGTTACTTAGCATGTTGTGTTGAATTGCAAAGGTTCTTATTTATTGTAGCCATGAGCAACACCTAGGTGTGTATGAAGAGGTAGTATGGGCTGCCACTTCATGTCTTACTTAGGTGTATCTTAGGGTAACTTTAGATATACGTCCTAAGATGATGAGATGACTTACTTGACTCATGTTCTTATGTGTTGTATGTTGGTACTAGTTGAGCATGATTACTTGTAATATGAAGCATGATTAATGGTGAGTTCACTTTTGGTGACCTTAGGGTGATGCTTAGGTGTGGGTAGTGGTATGCGACGCTATCCATACATTGCATAAAGTGTTACTTGGGGGTTGCTTGGGGTGAAGGTGAAAAGCTAAAGGTAATGGGTTTATATGTTGAACATGTCTATTATGTTAATAATGTCTTGTATGTTTGTTGTGACTTGTCTTACACCTCTTATACTTGTACTCATGAAGTTTTACAAAAATGGCATAAAGCATGACTTTCAACAAAATGTCTCTCTTAAAGTATGTTTTTGCATGGTCATCATGCTTAGTACATTTTTGTGTGCTATCCCATATTTTCCTATTTATACTACAAGTGTATATTCCGGCAAGTGATCGTTCCTAGCTAGAGTTGAGGTTATTGGGTAGAGTTTCCTCCAAGACTTGGTATGTCCTCATGTATTCGAGGACAAGGATTTTTATTGTTCTAGTTCCTTTATGTTTGAGACTTATGTAATAGACATTTTAGTATTTTCAATTGTAAAGGTCCGTGACCCTATCTTGTTAAAGATTGTCTTAAGATGGCCATGTGAGACTTAGTATTTCGCTGCTTTATAAGTTAGTCTTGGATAGTTGGTTTTAAATGGAAAGTTTTTAATTCTTTACGATTTCTATTACCTATGTGATGAATGAATGCTATGAGGCTTGTATTAGGCCCCTTCGGGGTCGAGTACGCCGTATTACAACTAGGGGGTGCTCTCGGGTCGTGACAAACATGGTATCAGAGCACAAGGTTTTGGGAATGGTTTTTAGGATCAAAGTGTCACAAACCACGTCTAGTAGAGTCTTGTTCATCGGCGTGAGTCGCGACACATCTATACGTGAAAGGCTATAGGACGTTCAAAGTTACACTTCTTTCATATTCTTGAAGTCGTGCCTTAGAGTGAAGTTTTATAAGTGTCCTTTTCCTAATCCTTCTCTTGTGTTTATAGGAAATGAATAAAAGGGCTAACCCGAGGAGAGTGGAAGAGGAAGTGGTGAATGAAGGAGTTCCTCCTCAACGTGATCAAGGTCTTCAAGGTGAAAAAGTGCCTCAAGAGAATGAAGTTTCGGTTGTTCCCCCAGGCATGACTAATGAAGATATTAGGACGGCTTTTCTAACCCTAGCCCGATCTATGACGACTCAAGAGAATAGAGATATGGGGCCTAGGGTGAATGCTACTGAGAGTTCTGTGGCCTCAAGGTTGAGAAACTTTGTGAGGATGAATCCTCCTATTTTCCTTGGCTCTAGAGTCGGAGAAGATCCCCAAGAATTCTTGGAAGAAATTTATAAGATAGTAGATGCTACAGGAGTAACTTTTAGGGAGAAGGCGGAGTTGGCTTCCTATCAATTGAAAGATATAGCCCAAGTGTGGTTCACTCAATGGCAAGCCAATAGGCCGGTTGAAGCGGGTCCTATAGAATGGGAGGAATTTAAGTGAGATTTCCTTGGTAAGAACTTTCCCCGCGAGAAGAGAGAGTGCATGGTTGAGGAGTTTATAAACCTTAAGCAAGGTAACATGAGTGTTGAGGAGTATTCCTTGAAGTTTACCCTATTGTCTAAGTATGCTCCATCCTTGGTATCTAACCCTAGAGAAAATATGAGTATGTTTGTTAGCGGTGTATCCAACCTAGTTAAGGAAGAGTACCGTACGACGATGCTCCATGGTGATATAAATATCTCTAGACTTGTTGTGTATGCTCAATTTATTGAGGAGTCCAAACTTAAGAGGGTGAATATGGATTTAAAGTGGGGTAGATCCGATGAGCGATGTCAACCTAGGTTCAAGAAGGGATCTCCTAACCAAGATTCTTCAAGTTCTCCTAAGGTTACCCAAGAGAGGGTTGGTGGTTCTCAAATTGCTAAACCTACTTGTCACAATTGTGGAAAGAAGCATCATGGGAAGTGTCTAGCCGGTACTAGTGGGTGCTACGGTTGTGGGAAGAATGATCACCAAGTGAAAGATTGTCCTACTCTTACGGCTAGAGGAAGGGAGGCCAAACAAGCTTCTCTTAATGCCCCAAGTCTTGATGCTCCAAAGAAGAACCATTTCTATGTGCTTCAAGCTAACAAGGACGAGGGAGCTAATCCGGATGAAGGTACTGGTAAGTTATAGTTCCTTGTTTTTTTGAGGAGGTCGTTGTGTTGTTTCATGATAGCCTTAGTTGGGTTTTCTCCTAAGTGGGGGATAGTTTGTTGAATAGTAAGGTTGTTGAGAGTGTTGATGTCTTTATCTCTTTCCTTCTATTCTTATTCAAGCTTTTGACCAAGAGTTCCTAGTAGCTTGTTGCATGTTTTGTAGTCTTGTGTGAATATGAGTTTCCATAGTCTTCTTATGTTGTGCATGTTCTAATTGAATTCTTGTATAGTTGAGAAAATTAGTTTTCAAATTGTGTTCCTCATGTTTATATGCATCTATGAATAGTTGCCTAAATATTTCATGAGTTGACTTGTTGAGCATGCCTAAATGTGTTCTTGAAAGAATTGCATAATGTCCTTTTATGAGGAAATTTCATAATGTGCCTATTAATGTTGTAATGAGAATGATGTGATTTGGTGAAGGAAGTTCATCCAATGAAATGAGAAATGAGATGTTTTGATGCATAATGAGTTTGTAGATGTAATTCCTACCTTGTTGTTGTGTGTTGGGCTTAATGATGTGGAGTTGATGTTTACTCCTAGTTGTGTGCTATATTGATGTTGGATGCATTATTGTGGGCTGCTCGTCTTGAGTCGTTACTCCTTTGTGTGTTTTAAGTGACATTTGAGGACGAATGTTCCTAAGTGAGGGATAATATAAGGACCCTTAAAATGAACTAGTGAAACTAGAGCCTAATGTGTGTGCGTTTGTGTTCGTCATGAGTTTTGATGTGGTTTAATGTTATCGCGAGCCATGGTTGAGGTGTTTAGGTGTTAGACGTCAAGGTATGACTCCCCAAGGAGCACCCTAAGGGTCCTTGAGGAGGACCCTAAGTCTAAACCCCAAGACCCCAAGGAAACCATCAAGTTGGCCAAAATTGGGTGACCTACGGAAGGGGTCCACGCCCCGTAGGTCCATCCATGCTCCGTGGATGCCCTCCGTAGGTTAGGACCCTCCAAACCAAGCCACAGACCCAGACCATGGACCAATAGTACGGTCTGTGAATGGACTCCCGGTCCGTGAGTCTAGGTCTCGTGGTTCACACTTGCAAGTGGCACAACCAAGTGTGGGGTGAATTGGTAAATTCACCCCAAGTCATTAAAAGTGCATGGATGATTATTATAGGTGTATTAACATATTTTAAGAATATTAAAAACATTGAAACCCTCATTTAGACTTCATCTCTCAAAAACAAAACCCTTCTCTCCTAAAAGTTCTCTCTAGAACTCCATTGGAGATCAAGGCCAAGTTCAAGCTAGGGTTGGGCATTTTAAGGTGTTTCTACTTCAATTTTGTGGGATTCTTCAAGTATAAGGTATGGTGATCCTTCATCTAGGGTTAGTCTTCACCCTAGAGTCTATTTCAAAGAAGTTTTCAAGGTTTTCAAGTTTCTCCAAAACACTAGATTTCACTCAAACTCATGGGTTCTTGCATCAAACGTTTTCAAATGATAAATTATGATTATGCTGATGTTTAGTTGATGATTTTAAGATGAAAAACTCTATGAACACATGATTTCTCTAAATTCCTAAATTTGGCTTATGAAGTGGGCTTGATGTATATGAATGAATGATTGATGAAATTGTGCTTAGATTGAGTTATATTATTGAATTCTATTATTATATATGCCTATCTATGGTGAATTGTTGGAGAATTTAGTAATGGTGATTATGGCTTTGGAGAAGGGTGAGTTGTGACCTAATTCTCATGTAGTAGAATTATTCTTGAATTATTGATCCACTTCAAAGGTGGAGGTATTTATATTACAGTTATATTGATCCACTTGAAAGGTGGAGGTGTTTACTTACATGTACATTGGGATCATGGCCTTGAAGGCATTATATGAGGAATTCAAGTATTCTCATGATGTTGTGCAAATGATTGTGATGTGAAGGTTATACTTGGGGTTTCAATGGTAGAATGATGATCTTATATGGAATGTAATGTGTTGTGATTGAAAGTGTATTCTCACTAATCGCTTATGAATGTTTATGGTAGAATGTGAAGGGTTTCTATATTGTAATGTCTTATCTTGACTTGGTAGACTTAGGTGCCCTCTTCTAGATAAATGAAAGCTATATTGAATGTGATCTCTTGACTTGGTCGGCTTAGGCATCCTTCTCTTGAGTAATGGATATATCTTGACTTGATTTTTGAATGTCTAGAATTAATAGACCTTATTGGTAGCCTCATCATAAATGCATGAATGAATGAATATCTTGATTGATAGACCTAATGTTGGTAGCCTTTCTATAAATGACTAATGAGGCATTTTAGACTATGACTTGAATTAATAGACCTAAAGTTGGTGGCCCTTCATAACGAGTCTAGAACCCTATGTGAATGTGAAACCTTGAAGTGGTAGACCCAATGGTGGTGGCCTCCTTCTTATGTGAAATGATGAACTAAGAGACGGTAGACCTAATGGTGGTAGCCTCCTTCTTATGTGAAATGATGAACCAAGAGACGGTAGACCTAATGGTGGTGGCGTCCTTCTTGTGTGAAATGATGAACCTAGAGACGGTAGACCTAATGGTGGTGGCTCTCTCTAGAAAGATCAATGAGCTATCCTTAATGTACCTTGAATGGTAGACCTATTTGTGGTGTCCTTTCTTGGTAAAAGTACTTAGGGTCGGTAGGACTAAAGTTGGTGGCCCTCTCTGGTACACTAATGTGAATGAAACTACTCTATGAGAGCTAAGGCTAAGCACCGAGTGGATATAGTTAAGATTGTGGCTCTACCCAATGTTAGGCTGGAGTCCAATGAACATCTTTGGATATCCCATAAACTATGTGCCTACATAGGATGCTTACTAGTTCTACCCTTTGCACGTAGAACAACCCTTACGATATGGGATAGTACATCGGATTCCATGATTTAGCTCTCGTGGTCTATGTCGGTTAATGCCTATTCCCATCATGTGAGATGTGCACTCTAGTTACTTGATAGGTACTACAAAGTGTAGGTAGTAGTATGGGATGCTATCTATACATTGGACGAGTACTCTTTAAAGGTACTATAGTGGGTTCTCTAAGTCCTAAGGACTAAATGTGTGAAAGTCCTCTAAATGCATGAAGGTGTTCTAAATGAATCTAATAAAGATGGTTGACTTATTTTCTAAATGAAATGATGAATGAGTAGCTTATATTGATGAAATGAGTTACTTAGCATGTTGTGTTGAATTGCAAAGGTTCTTATTTATTGTAGCCTTGAGAAACACCTAGGTGTGTATGAAGAGGTAGTATGGGCTGCCACTTCATGTCTTACTTAGGTGTATCTTAGGGTAACTTTAGATATAGGTCCTAAAATGATGAAATGACTTACTTGACTCATGTTCTTATGTGTTGTATGTTGGTACTAGTTGAGCTTGATTACTTATAATATGAATCATGATTAATGGTGAGTTCACTTTTGGTGACCTTAGTGTGATGCTTAGATGTCGGTAGTGGTATGGGACGCTATCCATACATTGCACAAAGTGTTACTTTTTTTTTGGTAAATAAAAGCATTTTATTACCAAGTAAGAATTACAGCTCAAGTTTCAAAAAAAGACATACAGGCCTGGACATGCCCGGGTCCTGATTATCTTAACATCTATCTTCTCTATCAAGCTAGACTATGGATAACATCTAAACATTTGGATATATAGCCTATTTTGAGTTTTCAGATGGACCCTGAAATAAACTTCTTGGGCAACGGGTTTCAGAATGTCCTTAATGCTTCACCTCTTCTGTTGAAATACTCGTTGGTTCCTCTCATTCCAGATAAAATAAATAGCTGCAACTAATGTTATCTTGTATACCTCAGACCTACAACTTTTCCCTTTGCACCACTTCTCTGCCCATTTGAGTTCCCCCTCCCACTCCATACATGGTCTTTGGATGTGCATCCATTTGAGTAACCCAGTCCATAATTGTCCATTGTAATTGCATCCAAAAAATAGATGCTGAATAGACTCAGGCGGAGTATTGTATAGTTGACATTGTAAGTTTATATCCATTCCCCATTTGGCCAATCTATCACAAGTGTATATTCTTCCCAATTCGACTAGTCTTAGCATGAATATCCATTTAGATGCACCTTGATTTCCATATATCACTCCCTTCCAGCTAACCTTTTCAAATTGTCCTATTAGCTTTTGATAGATTGTCTTGATAGTCAAACTGGACATTGTATGAACTGTATCCAAGGGTATGCCAGCATCTATGAAATATTGTTTTGCCTTGAAAATCTTCTGAATCACCCATGATGCCTGCTTTGGTTCCATTTCTCAAATACATCAGCCCTTCACATAGTAAGCATGAATCCACCTGATCCATAGTTTATTATTCTTTGTACACATATTCCATAACTGCTTACTGATTGCAGCCTTGTTCCATATTTCCATATCAATCATATTCATCCTTCCTGCTGATTGAGTTTGACATAATCTACTCCAAGCTACTAATGCTTTCTTTGTTACTTCTGCCTTACCAGTCCACAAGAACCTTTTACACATATGTTCAATCAACTGTGATATCTTCTTTGGTAAGATAAAAATTTGTGACCAATATGTTTGCATTGATATCAACACACTCCTTATCAATTGAGCTCTTCCAGCATAGGATAGGAATTTTGCTGTCCAAGAAGAAATTCGGCCTAACATCTTTTCCATCAATGGTTCACATTGTGCAATGGATAGTCTTTTTGTACTCAGAGGTACCCCAAGATATCTAAATGGCATGTCCCCTCTAGTAAAACCAGTGTATGCCATTATTTGATCCTATTCAGCAATGCTTACTCCTCCAAAGTATATGGAACTTTTGCTGGTATTTGCTATCAACCCTGATGCCTTTGAGAAATCCTGGAAAGTATCAAACAATAATTGAACAGATCTAGCATCACCTCTACTAAATAGCAGTAGATTATCAGCAAAACCCAACTGAACTATGTTCACCTTTGAGCATTTGGGATGGTATTTGAACTCCCTATGCCACTTCAAATTCTTCAGTAATCTACTCAAATATTCCATACTCAGCACAAACAAAAAAGGGGACACAAGATCCCATTGCCTTAAGCCTTTTTTTGCTTTAAAAAGAGTAGCAGGCACACCATTTATCAATATAGAATTCATCACAGTTGTGAGGCAGGCCATTATCCAGTTAATAAACTTAGTGGGAAAGTTCAACATTCTCAGCATTTTCTCAACAAAAGGCCACTCAATAGAATCATATGCCTTCTGCATGTCAATCTTCATCATGCTTCTAGGAGATATTCCTTTCCTGCCTTATCCTTTCACCAATTCATGACTAAGTAGAATGTTATCCACTATCATTCTCCCTGGTACAAAAGCTGCTTGGCTTGGATCTACCAATGTGTCCATCACAGATTGCATTCTTATAGTTAAGATTTTGGAAATAATCTTGTAAAGTATGGTGCAACATGAGATTGGCCTATACTCTTTCACTGATTGATGATGCTTAGTTTTTGGAATCAAAGTGATAAGAGCACAATTTATATCTTTACACATTACTCCAGTATAAAAAAAGTGCAACACAACTTGAGTGATCTCCTTACCCATTATAGGCCATGTTTTCTTATAAAATAGAGCATTAAAACCATCCCCTCCTGGGGCTTTGTTATCCTGAATAGTCAACAAAGCATTGTATACATCTTCTGCAGTAACCTTGTCAATCAGTAATAGCTGCTGCTCTTTATTCAAAGTTGGTCTCAATTCCACAATATTAGGCTGAAGAGAGGTTAGTTGCTTTGCTGCTGTACCTAATAGTCCTCTATAGAAACTCACTATCTTCTCTTGTACACCTTTGGGATCCTGTATTACTATTCCAACTGCATCTATTAATCTTGTGATATGATTTTGAGCTTGCCTGTTCTTCATGCATGCATGAAAGTATGCAGTAGTTAGATCTCCTTGTTTTAACCACTGAAGCTTGACTTTTTGTTTAGTTTCACTCTCCTCTATATTCCTCCACTTTTCCAGCTGCGCTTTGAGGTTCTTTTCTACCTGATATTGCTCCATTTGGTTATCTCCTTGGACACATCTAATTTGTTCCTGCAATGCCTTCAATTGAGTCCTCATCATAGTTACTCTATATTGGATCCCTTGAAAATCATGGTTACTCAAACCCCTCATAGGTTGTTTCAATCTTTCTATTTTCATCCAAACCTCACTCATAGAGCTAGCATGTCTCTGTGATTTCCAGCTGGTCTCCACTATCTACATGAATTATGGGTGATCTGCCAAGTAATTAAAGAATCTGAATGGCTTAGGACCAGTATTTTCCTCTGCTTCTATTTTAACACACAAAGGACTATGATCTGAAAAGCTAGGATCAAATATGCTACACTGGTCCAGGTTTGCATCCACAGAGCATTCACCAAGGCTTTATCTATACAGCTATAAGTGTGTCCATTTGTCCATGTATAGTTCCTACCCACAGTCTTCAATTTTGTTAACCTAGTATCCAGTAAACATTGTTTAAAATTCCTGAGTTCTATCTCCTGAACCTTTGAGCCCACTATTCTGTCCTCAATATGCAATATAGAATTGAAATCACCTATTATTAGCCAGGGTTGTGTGCATCTCATGTTGTATTGATTCAACTCATACCACATATCCCTTCTACCCAAATATGTATGTAATCCATAAACCATGCTTAGATCAAATCTCATATCACTTCCCCTCACCTTTACTGATCCATGAATCACTTGCCTGTGTGTGCCCACTAATTAAAATTCCACCATCTTTGGATTCCATAATATCCAAATTCTCCCCCCTAGATCCTCTACATAATTGTTATGCCATATCCATTTTTTGCTATCTTCATCACAACTTGAGCTGCTTTATTCTCTTTCACTCTAGTTTATGTAATAACTATTACTCCTACTTTATTTTCTTGTAAAAACACCTTTAAATCCTTATGTTTATACACTTTATTAAGTCCCCTCGCATTCCATGCTATTATATTCATCAAGTGTTAGGGTATGGGACTTGATTATTCTTACCTCCCCTTGTGCTTTCACTTCCCTGACCACTATCACAGCCCTGTAGAACCTCAGCCTCCTCCAATGTGTTGAAACATGTTCAAAGAGGTGTAACTTGGATTGGGACAAGTTCAAATGAGTGTTTCTTGATCTATGCATTCAGTTTATCAGAATTTTAGGCTGAGTTCAAAAAAATCACCTGAGTAAATTCGAGAGTTGTCTGATCGTGATTTTTGGATATGTTGTAGCTCTATGAGTCTAGTTTCTGGAAAATCAAACGGATCACAATTTCAATATCCCTACAATGAGATATGAATTTTCTACCAAAGTCGCGCTGAGTTGAAAAAAGGGTGACGAAAATCAGAGTTAAAAAAAAAGAATTTACTTGAGAGAGAAGGTCTCAATTGAACTTGATGATGCGGCAATGCGATATACAATCACTGGGTGAATGTGGGTATATATATATTTCAAAATATGGAGACATTTGTCCCTGGGTCTCACAATGGGCTGCCTCCACCTGTGGTACCTTGCCAGTACCCTCGCCTGCAGTTGTATCTAGTCCTTGGCTAGTTGTGGTCTGTCTGGTGTCAGCCATCTCTATTTGCATAAATATCAATTATAAGCCAGAAACCTCAACCCTTAAGACACCTTTCTATAGCATGAGGTGAGCAAAAGAAGGATAGTCATTCTAACATGTCCGGTAGCTTCTTGTTTATCGAATGTGGTGCACAACACATTTATAAATGAGACTCTACTAGACACGGCTTGCAGACTCCCTAGGATACGACGTTGCTCTAATACCAAGTTTATCACGCCCCAGATTCAAGGGGAACAACTGGCTCCTAATGCTAAAAATCAGGCTCGAACCAACCCTGCTGAACCATTTGCTACTAGCACATGGCAGCCACACGCAGTCAAGAAAATAAACAAGTGTATCTCGGCTTAAAATTAAGCCCTCGGCCGATAAGGCCCCTGTAAACAAATCCATAAAAGAAATAGCGACTCCCAAGAGTTCATTTAAAGAAATAGCCAACTAGCACAGAAGTCCTGATTGGGTCGTCGAGGCCACCATGATCTCTCTACCGAAACTGAAAGCAGGTATATCAAGACAATGCATCACACAACTTACAAGCTTCAACAAACCAACAAACTAGGCCAGCATGGCCAAAACCTAGCTATAAACCCCACACACTAGTCTGCAAGCCTCTAAGAGTAGTAAAGATTGGCGGGACAGGGCCCCAGCCTACCCATGAAAATATATACAACAAAAGCTAACAAACCTCCCAACTCTGGCAGCTTCGGAGGAAAGAGGCTAGCCAATCGGATAGAAGTCAATCCTACTGCTGAGAAGGTCTACTAGGTCGTCTGTCAGGACCTGCATGCATGAATGCAGCGCCCCCAGGCAATGGGGCATCAGTACAAAATAATGTACAGAGTATGAAAGACAATATACTATGAGCAGGCATCATAATATACTGGAGTAATTTGGTTAATAAATCAAGAATAAGATAAGCATACTGACCTGCTCCTCAATCTAAACTTATCAAAAATAACAAAACAACAACCTAACCAAGCCCCCATAAGCTCGGAAGGTACAGACAGCACACAAGACCACCTACCCAGGCCCCCACAAGCCCAGAAGGTGCCAATCAATCTATATACCCCTATCAGTAATCTCCTAGCCCCGTAGGCATTCAAGTAGCCCTCTTAGGCAATAGTATATCCCCGTAGGCAGCACATAGCTCTCTTAGGCATCAATATCACATATAGGCAACTCATAGCCTTCTTAGGCAACAACATGCCCCCGTAGGCAACTCATAGTCCTTCTAGACGTCAATATTGCCCTGTAGGCAACTCATAGCCCTTCTAGGCGTCAATATAGCCCTGTAGGCAACTCATATCCCTTCTAGGCATCAATATAGCCCTGTCGATAGAACATAGCCCTTCTAGGCATATATCATATTCTTGCAGCTAACCACAATAGCCCAAAGGGCAACATTAACAATCCAACAGCTAAAAGCGAGCAATTTAGTTATAAGCAATCTATACAAATAGCCTCTAAGTCATGTCCAACATAGGGACGCTACTACTGAATAAGAATCCCGATAAGAGAGGATTATATCCACTCGAGCAGCCAACAATCAACAATAATGACTACAAGTATAACAACGATAACAACTCTATTACATTGCTCCTAAGCTCTAAGGAAACATGCCGTAAGAAGAGAATAGCCTTAACATACCTTTTTCACTGAATTCACGTGGCCTAACGACTTTTACTCATAACCCCCTCGATACTACAACAAGGTAGGACTATAATCAACACACAAAAATAAAAGATACCATGACAATACGATAAAAGATATGTATTTCCGTCGCAAATTGCTATTTTCTGCTTATAAAAGCTAGAGTCAATGAAAGAAGGGTCTTACCTTGATTATAAGTTTGTAATACACCTCAAAACTTTAAAATATGCCCAAACCCCTACTGTCCACACACCAAGGTACGATATGCTAGGAAATCGATAAAATAAATTATACCATGTTGATGAGCTCAACGCGTAGAATAACTTTTGTCGAAGACTTAAGTCACGAAAATTAGTAACTTGACTTGTCCTAGAAGTGAGTTTTGTAGGTTTTGTGAGTTTTCTGGTTCTTCACTAAGTAAAATGAAGGAAAAATGAATAAAAGTCGAAGAAGATGATATATATAAAGTTCCACCGACCTAGGGGACCCACCTCACCTACCTGCTTGCGCAGTCTTGCAAAAATGCAAATATCTCTCCATTCTGAAGTTGTATTAAAAAACGGGTTGATGCATTGGAAACTAGACTCGTAGACCTTCTATTTCATAGGTTGTGGGCACCATAACTCTTAATAGATTGGGATCAGAGACATGTGACCCAAATTTCACACAAATCTTTAAAAAGGAACTTACGGTAACTTTTGCCAACTTTTAGTTTGCCACTTACCTAACTTCAAAACTTGAGATACAACACTTGAACACTTAAAATATCACATAACAAATCTTTCTTAATTTATTACCCACCCTCCTGGTCTTTCCACAAATATACGAGTCAATTTATACGTTTCAAAAAGTCGGGGTGCTAAAAAACCTATTGACTTAAAAAAAATATCATGTAAAAAGGAACTCATGTGCTAATGTTTCAAGTATCACACATAATAAAGAAACCATGATAATTCTTGCGTGATTTAGCCCATGATAGGGAACCATTTCAATTTGTCCTAATAAATTATTACTCACAAAGATATATGACGATAGGCAACAATACAACTAAAATCAATACAAATCAAACTTAAAACCAAAATAATATTCTTAACATTCCAACCATGATCATTATGAAAAAAGTAACCAAGTTTGGACTAACTAGTCATTATCTAGTCTTAACCAAAAATGAGCCCACACACATGCTAAGTATATGGATAAATGAGAAAGGAACATTAACAGAGAACATTAAGCATAAGCATAATGAAGCAGGAAGAAGAAACCATATCAAGCCCTAATAGCTACAATTGACTGACCAGAGCTAAAGCAAGAATAACATTTGAGCAAATCATGAATTTACCAATTAAGAAGGTCACATGTGACAACCAAGAAGCCGATTGAACTTAGGCTAAACAAAAAAAACTAGACTAGGAGGTTAAATGCAAAATAATCATGTAAAATGTCTCAAACTAAGCTATCGATGAGAGTTGAAAAGAGAGGAACAATCTTCATACAAGATGCAGTTCACACTGAGATGAGACTAACAATGAATGGTCTAAGCATTCACATTTTTTGTCCATTCAGGGCGCAAGAAACATGATTACGAATTGATAGAGCAATAACTATTTGTATCTAAAACTCAAACTTTCAATATTATTTACTTTTCAATGAAGATATCTAACATAGTGAATAACAGTAAGCAGCAAAGATCAAAACTTACACTAAAGAAAAGCAAAATATACATCTACTAGTTTTCATAGTAAAAACAAACAGAATAGCTTGAAACAAAGCTCCAACTCAATAACTACACATCTACGAATTGAAATACCAAGAAAAAGAGGATTTTACCTCTTTTTAAGCAGCGAGACTAGGACGGTGAGCTTGACTGTGAAATCTTTCCACCACTGTGAGCTTAACTCGAGCAAGCAAGGAATCGATACCAAAGAAAAACTAGATTTTGGTAAAAATCTTATGTCTCTAACTTCTCTTAATTCTTCCAAAAAAGGAGAGAAACCACTTTAAATAGATGAAACTAACGCTGATTTCTGAGGGGGGAAACATGTTGATTTTTGAATTCATATGCCCTTTTTTGAGGTAATAGTAAAAGGATATGGGAAGTTCTAAAAAAAGGGGGAAAAGGGATGGGGGCGAGGCTGCTGCAGGTGTACAGACGTACAAAGGTGTTGCATTTTTCCGTGTTCGCTGGATCGTACGCCATTTCTGGGGAAGAAGACGTTAGCGTTCAGGGGTTATGGGTTTTGCTTATTGGTTCGTTGAAAGAGACAAACACAAGGTGAAGTCGGGTATCACATACTGTTTGTACGCGTTTCTGAATATGGGTCTGCTTGGAATAATAAATTGGGTTGGATATTATGGAATTGAATTGGGTCGGCTGGATTTTGGAGTGGGTCGCTGAAATTAGTGAGATGGGCCGCTAGAATATTGAGAGAGAAGGGTCCAAGACTTGATCTTGCGAAGGGTTTGAAATCGAGATTAGAAAATGGCTATATTTGTAAATAAAAATAGCCAAATGTACTAAGAATTTAACCAAAATTGAATAATATTGGCAAATTAGGCTAAAAATTAAATAATATGAATTAATATTAATCAATTGACGACCCGTTTAATCTGAACTAAATAAAAATAATTAATTCAAAATTATAAACTATTACTTAACTAAACTAATTAACCAAATATTTAAGTAACTAAAATCTTTTTTAGATGATTTTCAAATATTCATAAAATATACCAATTATATGCTTAATTATGTAAAACATGTATAGTATTCAAATATTATAAAAAGGTGACAAAACTATTTAAAAATAACTTGCAAATTATTATTTTAAAAAAATTAATCCAAAACTAATTATTTTAAATCGCTTGAAATTGAAGAAGCTCGGTGATTAATTTATATCGTGGAGGGTCAAAATTTGGTGTCAACAACCCTCATATCTGCAAACCAAGGTAAGAGAAACACTTATGGATTTAGCTTAATTCTCCCATGGAAGACTAGAAAAACATGTTATTCATGCTTAATTATAAGTACAAGGCAGAAGTTCCCACAAGCTACTGCTCATTTTTTTCTTGGTTATTATGAAACTTTTATCTTCTTCTTCGGTTTAAGTGTGAAGGGAAGTTGAAGTTCTAGAAGAGTTCAAGTTATAAGGATAAGTTGCAGAAATTGAGGTAAGGTGACTGCTCCATTTTTGTGCTCCTTATGTATGAGTCTGAGTGAAGAATTATGGGTGTGCTGTCATGAAGAACTCAAGAGGTTGGTGAAGAATATTTGAGGTTGTTTTATGTGTATTATTGTTGGGGTAACTTGGGTAATCTTGGGAAATGATATATAAGGTATGTATTGGACAGAGAAGAAGGGTGTGGTGATACAAATTATTTTAAGGGATGTATGGGCTCATTATCCGTCAAAGTTTGCTATTATTTTACGAGGCTCACAGTGTGATAGCTGCTAATTTTAGTTTATCATTACCTATATTGTACATAACACCCAAAAGGGGAGGTTGAATCATGATAGTTGTATTGGTCAGAGAACAAGGTATGTAAGGCAATTTGATTCCATATTCCTTGACATGAAATCTGATACTTACGATTAATATCAATGAAGTAAAGGAAATATAGTGGCAGCGTATAGTCTCCAAATAACTAACACTATTTTTTCCCTCTTCCTAGTGTGTCAAATTACTTCATTATATGTTCATTACTCTACATTTGTATAATTATCCTCCTATGTGCGAGTATAGAAATGGTATTTGCAAAACCAAGCTTGGTGAATTCTCCTCTTAGTCAATTGAAGTTAATTGTGTCATTTAAGCTCATAAGTAATGCATTGATGTTACATAGCTCCTTATGTCATTGTTATTGCCTTGAAGTTATTATTTTCATGTCTTCTACTACTAGTCCGTAGTTCCAAATCTCAAAAATGATTATGACCACAAAAACAACAATCTCAAAGACTAAAGAATCTAACTGAAGCAGTCTGTATAATTGGGTGGCAACCCAGGGGAAAAAGCTTAGCATGGGTTGAACCCAATTGGTATCGAAAGGTGGAAGCTTAGGGGCAAAATCCTAGCATGGGCCGATCCCAATTGGTATAGAAGGGTCGCAGCTCGGGGCGAAAGCCTTGCATGGGTCGATCCCAATTTTTGTAATTATGAGGACAACATCCTAGGGGTTAAAATGCCTTATAAAGATTATAACACACAGAAAAGTAAATAAATGAATGTAACATACATTCTCCCACAAGAGTAAACAAAGGTGGTCTTCTATTTTGATCTATGCACTTATATGCTGATACTTGATTTCATTTGAGCCTTGTTTTACATATGTTATTGCCTTACATATTTAGTACATTTTTTCGTACTGACGTCCCTCGTGGGGAATGCTGCATTTCATGCTGCAGGCACATGTACTCCAGCTAGTAGACCTCCTCAATAGGAGCACACGACACTCATCTACTTTTGGTGAGCTCTGGGTTGATTCGGAGCCTTGCTGAGTCCTTGGTAGATTTATTTTGGTATCCTATCGTAGTAAGGGTAAGGCCGGGTCTGTCCCGACCTACTCTAAGTTTGTCTATCTTATACAGGCTTTGTAGACTAATGCATAGCATGGAGTTATGGTTGGTTCCTTAACAGTTGTGGCCTCAACGGCAGAGTCATGTGTATATATTTTGGGCCTACCTATGTTTTTATTTTATCATTTTAGTTTATACGTATACTTGTTAGAGATTTATGATTATCTTAGCTAAATGCATGGTAGGTACAAGTTATATGTGAGTACACTCGGGCCTTTATGACATCGAGTGCCTGTCCGTCTCAATGGAATTTGAGGCGTGAGAAAATCAATTTGGTTACACCTTTTGAATGATCTCTTTGATTATTATGTTGACTAGCTATGTTTGGATGTGAGCCTTGCAATGAACATCGCACGTACGCTTTTGATCTTTTTGGGAAGTGCTAGATGAATGTATTACGAAGTTCCATGTGTGGTGAGGTTCACTTAAAACATGCAAGTGGAGTCCAAGAATTTACCTTGTTAGTCCAATTGGTTGAATCTCGGTAAATGTGGGACATGATCTTGGGCGAAAATTCAATGAGGGAGCCAAATTTTCTATAAAGCCTTTTGTGACCACCTTGTGAGGGTGTGAATCTATGTTGGCACCAATTGAGCCTAACCTATTTATTGACAGCCAAAAGAAGCCTTTTGAGCAAAAACTACCTCTACCGTCTCACCAAAAATCCTTTTTGAAGCATTGTTATGTTCAAGTAGCTAACTTAGGCCAAAAAAACTAAGTTGGGGTGTGAATAGGAAGGATGAAGTAAAGCCAAGTGAAGGGCAAAGAAAGAAGAAATGAGGCTCAAATTTGAAAGTTTACAAAAAGAAGGAACCCCTCCTTAAAAAAATATGTGTGTATTTGTCATCAATTTGATGAGAATAGTTTGAAAAAATGAAAATGAAAAAGAGAAGTGAATGAAATAAAAGGGAGTTCCAAATAAATTGAGTGGAACGTCATGGTTTGATTCCTCAAATGAGAAAGAAGGAAAAGAACTTGAGAAGAGGTGATGATGATTGTAACAATGCTTTGAAAAGGTCCAAGTCACTAATCCAAATAGACCATGCTTTAACCCCCAACCTCATTACAAGCCTAAAAGACTCATGAGATCTTACATGAACCAAGTTGTTTGATGATTGAAAAATATGGGCAAACCTATTGGACAAAGTGTGCATGTATTTCTCTTTTGAGAGAGTGAGAGTTGTATTGATTCCTATTACCTTTGTTGATTTGCTTTTTGAGAGCATGGAATCTTGATGTGAGGGCACTTGAATGCATTTGTTGAAACATGTTCTTGCATTAGACAAGAAACTAAAGTGAGCTTGAGCTTGTGTTAATACTAGCTAGTATTATTTGAAGCTTTTTTTTATCATGATTTAGGGTAACATGCTATTGAGAGTAGTCTTTCCATGGAGCTTGCATGTTAATTCTCTTTGAGTACTGTTTTAGACGCCCTTATTGAGCTTATTGTGTTCTTGATTTACTTAGGACAAACAAAAGTTTAAGTTGGGGGTGTTAATGAGTGGTAGAGTTTTACTCATTTAAGGTTCATTTAGCTCAATAATTGGTGTCCTCAATGCCTAACTTTGTCTTTCTCTAATCAAATGGTGATAATTTTCAGCTATGAAGGCAATTGGACAAGGCATGGACTGAAGCTGGAAAGAGTGGCCAAAAATGAAAAGAAGTGCAAAACAAACATTGTTGATCACCTAGCATGAAGGGTGGATCGTTGACTGAGCAAGACCTCACCCAATCTGACAGTGCATAGCACTTTTGTCTACCAAAGAGGATCGGTGAACTCCAGTAGAAAGGGTGATACAGCGAATGAGAAAGGCGGACCTGAGCACATTTCCCAATTCGACAGTGTGTAAGGCAAAGATTTAATGCTCGCACGGTGAACTAAGAAGGTATTCAGTGATTCACTAAACATGAAAGGCTGACTCAATCGAGTTCATAAATTTACTTATTCACAAACTTCGTGTGGGGAATATCATTTTCATGGAAAACAACTGAGGTTCAAACATATAAAGCCTAGATCATCACAAAGGTGAGCAGGGGAACAAAGGGCTATTCACTGAGTTAGTTAGGCGAGCCTGACTAATGTCACCGAGTTGGTCACGAAGTAGATTTTTGGGCCAAATTTTGGGAAAATATAAATAGCCCAATGGTTAGAGTTTTAAAGGAATTTAATTAGAAAGTTGCACAACTGAGTTGAGGAGAAAGTTTTGAGAGAAAACACTTTATTTTTTAGAACACTTTTTCTAGTCTTCTTGGGGTTTTACAATTTAAATCTTGAATTCGATAAATTGAAGTTAAATCCAAAGTGGGTTTACCCTTAATTGCTTGATTTCAATTGGAGTGGATAAAGAAGGTATGCTTTCTCTACTTTTTGTGATGAGTGGCTAAAACCCCAAGATCTAGGCGTGCTTTAATGGGGTTGGGTGTTAATTTAATGTAGTGGATATTGTGCTTTTGCCCTGTTTTGTTGTTGTTCATGCATGAATTTGGTCTAATTATCATGGGGTTAACTAAGGTGTAAGGTTACAAACTTAATTCCTACTTCCGATCTCTGGTTGATGCTCAAAAGAGATTAATTGGAGTGGATAATGTAGCATCCCACCTCAGAAAGAACTATAATTAGAAAGAAACTATTTTTGGAAAGACTAAATTTGGAAATTTTGGCAAGTTATGCTAAGTATGAGTTTTGGGTCAACTACAAATGACCATAACTTTCAGGAAAGGATGAGTTAGTTGCGATACAAGATATCAAATGAAAGGTCTTTGAATTATCTTTCCACCGCCACCGATTTTGCTAATTTTTGAGCTCGTATGAGGGAGATATGATCGTTTGAAAATCTGCCTGTCAATTAGGGAAAGTTCCCTGGATTTAAGATGGGTAATTTGGTCTTTTCCTTACCCTATCAGATTTATTTCATTTTTCATAATTAATTAACTGAATTGGTTCAGTTTACGCAATTACAATTCACGCTAAGGTTTTAAGAAAAGAGTTCAAGAAGAGAAAAGAGGAGAAAAGTGGAGAAAAGTCAACATTCGTCAAGTTCTTGAGGATTTTGTTGCGGATTTCGGCAAGGGTTTGATCCCTAAGAGGTATGTGAGTTCACATAGCATTGGGTTAGTTCACCCATATGCCAATCATGATTTAATTCAGCGAAATTTGATTCTTGAAAGTAGAGGATTTGAGTTCTTGATGAGTTTTGTTGAAGTTTCCTTCATTATCTTAATTGTTGAGATTTTGATGTGTCCTTGAGATAATCGCACGAGTTTTAAGGTTGTTCTGATGAATGGGGCTGAATCATCGTTAGTGTCAGAAGTGAAAGGGAATTAAGACCTAGATCCTATTTTGCTTGAATTGAAGGAAAATGTTCATAAGCAAAAAGTGATGGCTTTTGAACTAGGGGGAGATGGTGTATTGAGGTTTCAAGGTAGATTGTGTGTACCAAGGGTGGATGAACTCCAAGAGAGGATCATGGAGGAAGCTCATAGCTCCAGATATTTTATCCATCCAGATTCCACAAAGATGTATCGTGATTTGAGAGAAGTTTATTGGTGGAGTAGTATGAAGAAAGGGATTGCAGAATTTGTTGCTAAGTGCCCAAATTGCCAACAAGTTAAAGTAGAGCACCAAAGGCCTGATGGTATGGCTCAGAATATAGAACTTACAGAATGGGTGGGAGATGATCAATATGAACTTCATCATAGGGTTACCAAGGTCTCGCATGCAACATGATTCTATTTGGGTGATTGTCGATAGAATGACGAAATCAGCCCACTTTTTACCAGTAATAACTACCAATTCAGCAGAAGATTATGCCAAGTTGTATCTTCAAGAGGTAGTTAGACTTCATGGGGTTCCAGTTTCGATTATTTCAGACAGAGGTACACAATTTACTGCACAGTTTTGGAAATCTTTTCAAAAAGGTTTGGGTTCAAAGGTGAACTTTAGTATTGTTTTTCACCCTCAGACAGATGGTCAAGCAGAGCATACTATTCAGACTTAAGAATATATGTTGAGGGCCTGTGTGATTGATTTCAAAGGTAATTGGGATGATCACCTACCTCTTATTGAATTTGCTTACAACAATAGTTACCACTCTAGCATCCAGATGGCTCCTTATGCAGCTCTTTATGAGAGAAGATGCAGATCTCCTATTGGATGATTTGAAGTTGGTGAAGCTACATTGATAGGACCAGACTTAGTTCATCAAGCTATGGAGAAAGTGAAAGTCAGTCAAGAGAGGTTGAGAACATCGCAGAGTCGTCAGAAATCCTACACTGATGTTAGGAGAAGGGAGTTAGAGCTTGAATTAGATGATTGGGTATACTTGAAAGTTTAACCCACGAAGGGTGTTATGAGATTTGGTAAGAAGGGTAAGCTTAGTCCCCGATATATTGGTCCTTATCGAATATCCAAGAGGATTGGCAATGTTGCTTATGAGTTAGAGCTACCTCAAGAGTTAGCAGTGGTTCATCCGGTATTTCATATTTCCATGTTGAAGAAGTGCATGGGAGATCCTTCACTTATCATACCAACTGAAGATATTGGTATCAAGTATAGCTTATCTTATGAGGAGATCCCTGTTCAGATTCTAGACCGCTAGGTTCGCAAATTGAGAACCAAGGAAGTAGCATCAGTCAAAGTCCTTTGGAGGAATCAGTTTGTTTAGGAAGATACTTGGGAAGCTGAAGAAGATATAAAGAAGAGATATCCACATCTCTTTGAGCCCGGAGAAATTCAAGACGAAGGTACTAATTCTCTTCTTAGTACTCTTTAATTTATATACTTGATGTGTTAGAATTGCTTGTTGGGTGTTTGAACTGAATGATCGTTGTTACAACCTTAGCCTAGTAAGAGTAATCTCATTCGAGGATGAATGTTCCCAAGGGGGAGATATTGTAACACCTCGCTATTTGGAAGAACTAGAAAGAGCTAGAATTAGAAATAGTCATTTTTGGAATGAATGAAAAATCTGGAAAATTGGTTAAGTTAAGAATGAGTTTTGGATCAACTTAAAATGACCATAACACCTAGATCATGATGATTTAGGTGTGCTTCTAGATACCGTAGGAAAGATCTTGGAATTATCTTTTCAACGCCGCCTAGTTTGCACGATTCTGAGTTTGTATGAGTGAGATGTGCCCATTGGAAGTTGGGTTGTTTGGATAAGGAAAGTCCAATCCGGATTTTGGAAGTGTAGTTTGGTCTTTTCCATACAGCATGACTTAATTTGTTTTTTTGGTAATTAGTTGGGGTCTAAACTGAATTGGTTCAGTTTACGTTTTACAATATTGAGTTAGGGTTTTTAGAGAAAAGAAAAGAAGAGGAGAAAAGAGGAGAAGAAGCAAGAATCATCAAATTCTCGAAGCTTAGATCGTGGATTTTGTCAAGGGGTGATCCCTACGAGGTATGTGAGATCACATAGCATTGGGTTAGTTCACCCATGCGCCAATCATAATTCAATTCAGCAAAGTTGTATTGTTTTGAAAGCAAATCTTATGAGTTCTTGATGATAATTTGATTGAAATCTTGTGGGTTGTTGTTGTTGAAGTTTCTTGAGTTTGATTCATGATTTTAGGTGTGTTTTTGAGTAGAACCTTACATATATTGATGATATAGTTGATTCTAAGTGTTTGGGGAAATAGCCAATTGAATAAGAGGGTTTTAGAGTTGAAAAATGAAGAAGAAAAGTCAGAGGTCACCTAGGCAAGGCCTGAGGAGCTGCCCCAGGAGCGCCCCAAATGGGGCTCTAAAATTTGGGCTCTGAGGCGCCGCGCCAGCCAGAGCGCCCCAACCCAGTCCTTGAAATTCAAGGGTTTGCGCCCCGTGCCTCTCAGAGCGCCAGGGAGACCAGTTCTCCCACCTTTTACCACTTCTTTCCGTACTAGTTCCTTAGCAGCGTACCTATATTTTCTAGTTGATTTCTACACTCTAAGGTACGTCCAAATATCATGAAATCATCCATAAACATGAGATCATGAACCTTGAATCCATAATCCAATTCAAAGAAAGTTAAGAGTCAAGTCAAGAGAAGTTCATAGAGTTTTCCAAAAGTCTTTTACAAACGCTTAGTCCCCGGTATATTGGTCCTTACAGAATATCCATAAGGATTGGTAATGTAGCTTATAAGTTGGAGCTACCGCAAGAGTTAGCAGTAGTTTATCTGGTATTTCACATTTCCATATTGAAGAAGTGTATGGGTGATCCTTCACTTATCATACCTACGGAAGATATAAGTATTAAGGATAGCTTATCTTATGAGGAGATTCCTGTTCAGATTCTAGATCGCCAGGTTCGCAAGTTAAGGACCAATGAGGTAGCATCAGTCAAGGTTCTATGGAGGAATCAGTTTGTTAAGGGAGCTACTTGGGAAGCTGAGGAGGATATGAAGAAGAGATACCCACATCTCTTCGAATCCGGAGAAATTCCATATTAAGGTACTAATCTTTTTTCTTGGCATTTGTTTTAAGTTGGCATGTTGTATTTATATTTTGCTTGTTGGGTGTTTGAGTTGAATGTTAGATGTTATACCCTTAGGCAACTTAGAGTAATCTCATTCGAGGACGTATGATAAGGGGGAGATATTGTAACATTCCGCCTTAGAAAGAACTATTTTTGGAAAGAGTGAATTTGGAAATTTTGGCAAGTTATGCTAAGTATAAGTTTTGGGTCACTTCAAACGACCATAACTTTCAGCACATGATAAGTTAGGTTGGCTACAAATTATCAAATGAAAGGCCTTTGAATTATTTTTCCAACGCCACCAGTTTGCTAATTTTCAAGCTCGTATGAGGGAGATATGATCATTTGAAAATCTGCCTATCAATTAAGAAAAGTTACCCAGATTTAAGATGGGTATTTTGGTCTTTTCCTTACCCAATTAACTTAAAATGAAATTTGGTAATATGTAGGGGTCTATACTAATTTGGTTCAGTTTTACAAATCCAAATATACGCTAGGGTTTTGAGAGAAGTTCAAGAAGAGGAGAAAAGGAGAAAAAGTCAAGCTTTCATCAAATTCTTGAGGATTTTCGTTGCGGATTTCACCAAGGGTTTAACCTCTAAGAGGTATGTAAGTTCACATAGCATTGGGTTAGTTCACCCATGCACCAATCATGTTTTAATTCAGTAAAATTACGTTTTTGAAAGTAAAGGATTTGAGTTCTTGATGAGTTTTGTTGAAGTTTCCTTCATTATCTTGATTGTTGAGATTTTGATGTGTTTTTGAGATAATCGCATGAGTTTTAAGGTTGTTTTTTAGTAGATTCGTGTATACTATTGTTGGGTATTCAAATCTAAGTGATTGGGGAAGAAACCATTCGATTCTAGGTGAATTGGGATTAGAAACGAATAAGAAAATTCATCGGCTTTCTGGGCAGGGGTCTGGCGCACCGTGCCACTCAGTGCGCCAGCAAGAGGGGTCTGTGGTTTTGACTCTGGGGAGCCGCGCCACTTAGTGCGCCCCAACCAACCTTCTGTAGTTCAGGCTTTGGCGCCCTGCGCCACCCAGTACGCCAGGGTCACCACGTCTTGTACCCTTTCCCACTTCTTTCCGTTTGAGTTCCCTTGAATCGTACAAATGTTTTCTAGTTTATTTCTACACTCTAAGGTACATATAAATATCATGAGATCATCTATAAACATGAAACATAACCTTGAATCCATAAATTCAAATTCAAGGAAAGTTAAGAGCCAAGTCTAGAGAGTTCTTAAAGTCTTTCCAAAAGTCTTTTACAAATGTTTTAAACTTGTTTTAAGATTTGAGCATTGAGTTGAGTAAGAGTAAGAATGAAGTTCATTTTTTTCAAAAGATTATATGGGAATTAAGTATTCCCAAATAGTAAATGTTTTCACATTTAAACAAGAGAAACATTGATTTCCAAGAGAGCTTTCGAGCTAGTTTTTGAGTAATAATCTCAAACCACAGAAAGAGTTATGATTTTAAACACATGAGCTAGTTATATTTTAGGAGTAGTATTGAGCACCGATATGGGGATGAGTTTGAGTTCAGATAATTCAAAATCTCCATAAATCGTGTAGCCAACATGGGTAGAAAAGGATCATACTTTTTAGATGATTCGTTAATGCTTTTAGCATAGACTAGTGGATCCACTTAGTAGTTAGGTTCTATACCCCCGGCAAGGTATAGGACGGCCCTGGCAGCGTGAGGCAAGATGGTGTATCATCACATAGCTCATAGTGATGGTTGTCGGTTAGAGAAACTCCCACATAGATATTTTGTATTCTTATAAACACAGAGTTACTTGTATTTCCATATACAAACCAAGTTATTGTTGTATTTTTAATACACTGAGTTGTTATCTACATGTTTTAAAGATTTTCTTTATAATGCATTTATATTACTGCTTTATATTAAAATGAGTTGAGTTGAGTTGAGACTAGGTAAGTTTGTTCAGTTCCCTTTCAAGCTTATGTCTTGTTTAGATATCCCCTCGCCATTTGGCCTGCATCTTTTATGATGCAGATACAGGTAACTAGGATCAACATCCAGCACTTCGTTGATCCAGTTGAGCATTCAGAGTCATTTGGTGAGCCTCCTTGCTTTCCGGAGGATCCCTTTTATCATGTTTTTATCATTTGAGTTGTTAGGATGATCGGAGGTCTTGTCCCGACATCCCTCATAGTTTTAGAGGCTTCATAGATAGTCAGATAGTTATTAGTTCATTAGTCTTGTTCATTTCAGTTGTTTTGATTATAAGACTTGAGTTGCCTTATTGGCCAGTTGTATGTTTTTTGATAACATTCCAGTTTATTTCATGAATTTATCTCTGTTGAGTAAGTCTTTAGTTAAGTAGTAAGCCATGCCAAGGGTTCACTTGGGGCCAGCAATGGTTCTCGAGTGCCAGTCCCGCCCAGGGTATAGGCTTGGGGCGTGACAGATAATTAGTTCAATACTAGCAATTTAGGAATGATGTCCTTGACTTGCTCGAAAGAGAAGCTCTGGGTCAGATCTATTTGCCCTATTTTTAAAGAGGGAATAGAGTAAGGTATTGGGTTGTTAAGAATTGGAATTTGATGACACCGTAAGGAGATTCTAGGTGTAGATGCTTTGAGATCGAAAGATGATTAGCGTCATTGAAGATGACTTAGCCTATTCATGTATGCACATCACTATAGATCAGCACGTTTACTCCTATATAACATTGATATCCAATCCCCGCACCCCCTAGATTGCTTGTTAATTCTTGATTTCGTTTAAATCTTAGTTCAATTGTGAAAATTTATAACAAAAACTTTATATTAAGTTGGTCATATCATCCACCCAATTGTTCTTACTATTCCAAATGGGCTGATTTAAAATCCAAATCTCTTGATAAAGAATTCTAAATGATGTACTGTTTTCTATGGGATTCGACCCCGACTCTTCGTTGGGTTTTTTACTGGCTACGATCGCTCACCTTTTTAATTGGTTTGAAGGGTTATTTGAGCGTTATCAAAAAGTACTCCATGAAACTTTGCCATCTCCCAATATAGAGCCTAGTATAGTATTCAGTCTTCACGAGAAGTAAATACACTGACTTAGTCATTTGGTCTACAATAATTCAAATGGAATCATATTGTCGACGAGTACGAGCTAAACCCATAATAAAGTCCATATTCAAATTTTCTCACTTCTAATTAGGAATGATAATGTCGTGAGTCAAACCTCTTGATTTGTTGTGCTCAACTTTCACTTGTTGACAATTAAGACACTTAGCCACAAACTCCACAATATCTTTCTTCATCCCATTCCACCAATAAACCTCCCGCAAATCATGGTACATCTTGGTGTCTCTCGGTTGAATAAAAATACTAAGAACTATAAGCTTCCACTAACATATGTTGCTTCAACTCATCAATATTCGAAACACATAACCGACTTTGGTAACGAAGGATATCATCCCCCCTTGGGAAAAAGCCTCAATGGATTTTTTAGAAACCACTTTCTTCAACTTAACTAAAGTTGGATCAAGAGCTTTCTTTGCCTTCACATTCGATACAAGAGATGATTCTAACCAATTCATAATAATGATACCACCATCCTCAACATCAACCAAGCAAACACTAAATTGAGATAGCCTATGTAGATTGTGAACTAACTCCTTTTTACCATCTTTAATGTAAGAAACGCTACTCATCGACAATCGGAAAAGAGAATTGGGAACCACATTTGCCTTACCTGGATGATAAAGAATGGTTGTGTCATAATCTTTAAACAACTCAAGCTACCTCATTTGGCGAAGATTCAAATCATTTTGCTTAACCACATATTGCAAACTCTTATGATCGGTGAACACATCCTCATGAACACCATAAAGATGTCTCCAAATTTTCAAAGCAAAGACCACTGCCAACAATTATAAATCATGAGTCAGGTAATTCTTTTCATGTATCTTAAGCTGCCCTGAAGCACAATCAATTACCTTACGATGTTTCATCAAAACATAACCAAGACAAATCCTTGAGGAATCACAGTACACCACAAAACCATTTGATCCTTTCGGTAAAGTCAAAACTATGGCTGAAGTAAGTCAATTTTTAAACTCTTTGAAACTCTTCTCACAAGCTTTTGACGATTGAACTTTCACCCTTTTCTGAGTCAACATAGTCAAACGTGAAGCAATAGAGGAAAACCCTTCCACAAATCTTTTATAGTAACCAACAAAACCCAAGAAACTCTAAATATCTGAAGGGGAAAGAAGTGTAGGCCAGTTTCTAACTGCCTCAATCTTCTTAGGATCAACCTAAATACCTTCACTGGAAATAACACGACCAAGGAAAGCAACATACCTCAACCAAAACTCAAATTTGCTAAACTTAACAAACAACAGACAATCCGTGAGGATTTGCAAGATGATCCTTGGGTGATAAACATGTACATCCTCACTCTGTGAGTAAATCAAACTATCATCAATAAATACGATCACGAACATGTTAAGGTATTGCGTGAACACTCTATTCATAAGATCCATAAAAGTCGTCGGGGCATTTGTCAACCCAAATGACATCACTAAAACTCATAGTGACCATATCAAGTTCGAAAAACTGTCTTCGGAATGTCACTTTCCCTTACCCTCAACTGATGATACCCCGATCGAAGATCAATCTTTGAGAAGAAACTAGCACCTTGGAGTTGATCAAACAAGTCATTGATATTAGGGATAGGAAATAAATTATTTACCGTGACCTTGTTCAATTGCCGATAGTCCATACACATACGAAGTGAACCATTTTCTTAACAAATAAAATTGGAGCACCGCATGGAGAAATACTTAGTTTAATGAAGCCCTTATCCAACAAAACTTTCAACGAATCTTTTTGCTCCTTAAGTTATGTCGAAGCCATATGGTAAGAAGGAATAGAGATAGGTTGTGTATCGAGAAGAAGATCAATTCCAAAGTCTATCTCTATTTCGGGAGGAACACTAGGAAGATTGTTGGGTAACACTCCTAGAAACTCATTAACAACTAGAAGAAACCCAAAAGTAAGGGGTTCAGAATCCATATCCCTAACCCAGACACTATGATAAATGCAACCCTTAGAAATTATCTTTCTATCCTTAAGGCATGAGATAAACCGATTTGTAGGTGCTAAATTTCCACCCTTCCATTCTAAGATAAGTTCATTTAGAAATTTAAATTTCACCAGTCGGATTCTACGATCAATGGAAGCATAACAGGAATGAAGAAAATTCATCCCAAGAATTACATTGAAATCTATCATGTCTAACTCTACAAGATCAACTTAGGTGATTTTCTAGAGACTGAGAACGGGCATTTTCTATAGATCCGCGAGCAAAAATAAAATCACTGATAGGTGTAGAGACTGATAAAGGATCTAGAAGAACCTCGGGACTGACATCAAAATTCATGGCCATATAAGAAGTCACAAAAGACAATGTATCACCTAGATCAAGCAATGCATAACATCAAGTTGAAAGACTCGTAACATACCCGTGACAATATCCGGAGAACCCTTATGATCCTATCAAGTTTGAAGAGCATAAAATCTATCTTGATGTTGACTACCAAAACCAGAAGAAGAACCATGCTAAGTCGGGCGATCAATGAAGTACTAGGTTGAGACTGACGATCATCTCTACCCTTTATAGCAAGTGAAAGGCAGTCTCTTAATATAACAAACCTTACCACAACTATAGCAATCATCGGTACTAGCTAAACATCTCCCTCGATGACTCTCGCCACACTTTTTACAAGTGAGGAATGAAGATCCATTAGAACAACCTCCTTGAGGCTTAGGATTAGACACCATATCCTTGTTGAACCTTTGTAACGAAACAATAGATGAAGTCAGGAAAGAGAAATTTTATCGAAATTGAGAATGTCCATTTCCAACTAACCACAGTGAGAGAAATTACCACTATCTGTTGTTGCCCTCTTAGACTCTCTACCCCTCGCCTTAAAATTTTCCTACTCAATTTGTTGAGAATGATTCATCAACCTTGAGATGTCCATCTCTTTGATCAACATGGCATTTATACATTCTTTGACCACCATCTAGGACACACCCGTAACAAATTTACTCATACGATCTCTAAAGTCGGCAACCATTACTGGAGCATACTTGGACAATTGAGTGAACTTCAAAGAGTATTCATTCACACTCAGACATATGTATTCCAACTGACCAGGATTTCAAGAGTGCAGTATGTATGTTAGTACAGTTAGTAGCTGCACAGTGCCAGCCAGTTACACCAGATGTTGCCGAACCTTCTGAAGGACTCGGAAGTTCAAAAGTTCAAGAATTTCTTTCCTTGAATCCTCCACAGTTTACATGGACAGATCGTAGAGAGGACCCTCAACACTTTGTTGACTAACTTCATAGGATCTTCAGAGTCATGCATGCCTCAGCGACTTAGTCAGTTGAGTTAGCAGCATATCGATTGCGTGATGTTGCAGTATTGTGGTATGAAAGTTGGGAGAGATCTAGAAGAAAAGATACATCTCTACCCACTTGGGATAGCTTTACAGAAGCTTTCATAGATCACTATCTGCCTTGAGAGATTAGGGATGGCCGGGTGGTCCTGTTTCTGGACCTCCAACAGGGTGGCATGAGTGTTCGAGAATACGGGCTGAGATTTGATTCATTGGCTAGATATGCACCAGCATTTTTTGATACGATGCATGATAGGGTGCGTAGATTTGTGGGAGGGCTTGACTCAGACTATATCGAGGCTTGTTCTATCGCTGCGCTAAATGATAATATGGATATCTCACGGATTCAGGCCTTTGCACAGGGCATAGAGGATCGCCAACATCTATAGTATACGAGTGAGAGGGTCGAGAGAGAGAGACAAAAAAGGGCTAGACCCGCTAGTTCACCAGGAGATTTTTAGGGTGGTCCCAGACCTCGATATTCTATTAGGCCACCTAGACCTCCACCACAGCAGTTCCAGGGTAGTAAATTTGATCGTCAGGGACAGTCAGGCCAGGTGAGGGTTCACGAGCATCAGGTTCGCAGTAGAGAGGTTCAAACCAAGCTAGGACATCCCCACCGCGTTGCACTACTTGCGGTATGATGTATTTTGAGAGGTGCAGACAGGGGTCCACATGTTGTTATTCTTGTGGACAGGAGGGGCATGGGTGGAGAAACTGCCCTACCATAGGTCAGGGTGATAAAGGTTAGTCGACCAGGTCAGCATTAGGTTCCTCCTCATCCGCACAGCCTGTAGGGTGTGGACCCCAGACTTCAGCATGTAGAGGTAGAGGCGGAGGCAGAGAGGGAGCATCTAGTTATGGTAGTGGACAGAACCGTACATATTCATTAACCGGACGACAGGACTCAGAGTCATCACCAGATGTTGTGACAAGTACATTGATTGTTTGCTCCCATTGTGTTTATGCTTTGATAGATCCTGGATCTACTCTATCTTATGTTACTCCATTTATAGTGGGAAAGTTATGTATAGTAGCAGAGTCATTAGATAGACCCTTTATTGTATCTACACCAGTTGGTGAGTCTATTATTGCTAGGAGAGTCTATCGAGGTTGCATGGTAGAAATTATCGACCGTCAGACCTCTGTAGTCCTGGTAGAATTAGAGATGGTTGATTTTGACATCATTATGGGTATGGACTGGTTAGCATCTTGTTATGATAATGTTGAATGCCGGACGAAGATTGTTAGATTCCACTTTCCTGGAGAGGCAGTTCTGGAATGGAAAGACGATACAGCAACGCCAAAAGGTAGGTTTATTTCCTATCTTAAGGCGAGGAGGATGATTACTAAGGATTGTATTTATCATCTTGTTCGCGTACATAATATAGATGCAGAACCACCGACTCTTCAGTCTATTCTGGTAGTTAATGAGTTTCTAGATGTATTTCCAAACGAACTTCCTGGTATCCCTCCAGAATGAGAAATTGATTTTGCTATCGATATGCTACCAGGTACATAACCCATATCTATCCCTCCTTATAGAATGGCTCCTGCTGAGCTGAAAGAGTTGAAGGATCAGCCAAAAGATTTGCTTGATAAAGGCTTTATCAGGCCTAGTGCTTCACCATGGGGTGCACCATTATTATTTGTGAGAAAAAAAGATGGCTCACTGAGGATGTGTATCGATGATCGACAGCTAAACAAGGCTACTACAAAGAATAGGTATCCCCTTCCAAGGATCGATGACTTGTTTGATCAACTACAAGGTGCTAAGTACTTCTCGAAGATTGATTTGAGATCAGGGTACCATCAGGTATGAGTTCGAGAGAAAGATATTCCAAAGACAACTTTCAGAACTAGATATGGGCATTTTGAGTTTTTGGTTATGTCTTTTGGATTGACTAATGCCCCGGCAGTGTTTATGGACATGATGAATAATATATTCAGGCAGTATATAGATACGTTTGTGATTGTATTTATTGATGATATTTTGGTCTATTCACATTCAAAAGCTGAGCATGCAGATCATTTGTGAGCAGTCCTTCAAGTTCTTTGAGAGCAGGAACTTTACGCAAAGTTCTCTAAGTGTGAGTTCTGGTTGAGATCTGTGGCTTTCCTAGGCCATATTGTATTAGATGCAGGCATTACAGTTGATACACAGAAGATTGAGGCCGTAAAGACTTGGCCCAGACCTATGACTCCGACTGAGGTTGTAGTTTCTTAGGGTTAGCTGGATACTACAGAAGGTTTGTAGAGGGTTTTTCTTCACTTTCAGCACCATTAACGAAGCTGACTAAAAAATCAGTTAAGTTTCAGTGGACTGAAGCTTGCGAGAATAGTTTCCAGGAGCTGAACGACAGGTTGACATCAACACCAGTTCTAGCATTGCCAGAGGGTTCAGAGGGCTATACGGTGTACTGCTATGTTTGTAGTGTTGGGTTGGGATGTGTTCTAATGCAACATGGTAAGGTTATCGCATATGCTCCAAGGCAGTTGAGGAAGCATGAGAAGAACTATCCGACCCAAGATTTAGAGTTGGCTGCAGTTGTGCATGCGTTAAAGATCTGGAGACACTTTTGTATGGCGTTCATGTTTACATCTTCACAGATCATAAGAGCCTTCAATATATATTTAGACAAAAGGAGTTAAATCTGCGACATCGTCGATGCTTGAGTTACTGAAAGACTACGACGTGGATATTTTATATCATCCAGGAAAGGCGAATGTGGTAGTCGATGCCCTCAGCCGAAAATCTATGGGTAGTTTATCCCATTTAGGTGTTGAGAAGCGGGAGCTAGCGTAAGAGCTTCATCAGTTAGCTAGCTTGAGAGTCAGATTATTAGAGGCAAACGATAGTGGGCTCACAATTCAGGATACATCCATATCATCTCTAGTTGTAGAAGTAAAATCACGGCAAAAAGAGGATCCTAGCTTAGAGCAACTTAGAGCCAAGGCTCATGATTAGCAGTCTTTAGCATTTGATATAGAAGAAGATGGAGTCCTCAGATATAGCGGTCGATTGTGTGTTCCGAATGTTGCAGGGCTTCGATCGAATTATGGAAGAGGCACATCATTCCCGTTATTCTATTCACCCTAGTTCGACGAAGATGTACCATGATATTAAGGAGATCTATTGGTGGCAGGGGATGAAGAAAACATTATTGAGTTTGTGGCAGTGTCCTAACTGCCAACAGGTTAAGGTTTAGCACCAAAAGCCTACTGGGATAGTTCAGGAGATAGCCATTCCTTTGTGGAAGTAGGAAGCAATTAATATGGATTTTATTACAGGGTTACCTCGATCGCATCGCAAATTTGACTCTATTTGGGTAATTGTTGATAGACTAACAAAATCTGCCCAATTCTTACCAGTCAGGGCTACTTTTTTGGCCGAAGACTATGCATGGCTCTATATTAGAGAGATTGTTAGGCTACACGGTGTTCCAGTATCTATTATCTCTGATAGAGGAGCACAATTTACCGCCAATTTCTGGAAGTCTTTCCAGAAAGGATTAGGGACACATGTTAATCTTAGTACCGCATTTCATTCTCAGACAGATGGCCAGGTTGAGCGCATAATTTTGACACTAGAAGATATGTTACGGGCGTGCGCGTTAGACTTCAAGGGAAGTTGGGATGACCACTTGCCTCTTATTGAGTTCGCATACAATAATAGTTATCATTCCAGCATCGGGATGGCACCTTATGAGGCTTTGTATGGAAGAAAATGTAGATCCCCCATTGGATGGTTCGAGGTAGGTGAGTCAGGGTTGATTGGACTCGACTTAGTCCAACAGACAATGGAGAAAGTTACACTCATTTGGGAGAGGTTGCTAACAGCTCAAAGCCGACAGAAGTCATACTCAGATGTACGACGAAGGGACTTAGAGTTTTGTGTCGATTACTGGGTATTCTTAAAAGTCTAACCTATGAAGGGTGTTATGCGATTTGGAAAAAAGGGAAAGATTAGTCCAAGATTCATTGGGCCATATCGGATCCTTCGGAGGGTAGGATGAGTGCCTTATTAGTTAGAATTGCCTTCGGGGCTAAAATTTGTTTATCCAGTTTTCCATGTATCGATGCTACGGAAGTGCGTAGGAGACCCTTCTTGGGTTGTCCCAATTAAGGATGTTAAGATCACAGAGGAGTTGTCCTACGAGGAAACTCCAGTTGCCATTTTAGATTAGCAGGTCCGTAAATTGAGGACCAAAGAGGTGGCTTCGGTTAAAGTATTGTGGAGAAACAAGACTAAAGAAGAGGTGACCTGGGAGGCTGAGGAGGGCATGAGGTCCAAATATCCTCACTTTTTTCATACCCCAGGGTGATGGCATATCAGTTTATATTAGTGCAGTGAGGTTAGATACCTATCTAATTTTTTATATATATATTGTTGCTTACAATTATTGTTGTTATCGTTGTATTTTTGCTTGCACTATTATTGCGCAGCTATAGTGCTTAACTATTTATGTCATCCTGTGAGACGCCTAGGTTATAATTTCTACATTTCAGGTTCCTGGATAGTCATATTTAAAAAGGATACTCTACCTAAATTTTGGCAAATCCTAAGGAATTAACCGTGTAACTCAGATTTTTTCATTCGAGGACGAATGTTTCTAAGGGAGGAAGGATGTAACACCCCAACTTTTCGAAATGTATAAATTGACTCGTATCTTCGTGGACAGACCATGAGGGTGGGTAATAAATTAAGAAAGATGTGTTATGTGATATTTTAAGTGTTCAAGTGTTGTATCTCAAGTTTTGAAGTTAGGTAAGTGGCAAAATAAAAGTTGGCGAAAGTTACCGTAAATTCCTTTTTAAAGATTTATCTGAAATATGGGTCAAATGTCTTGGATGTTTTCTTCCAATATATTAAGAGTTATGGTTCCCACAACCTATGAAATCGAAGGTCTACGAGTCTAGTTTCCAACGCATCAACCCGTTTGTTCATACGACTTCAAAATGGAGAGATATTTGCATTTTTGCAAGACTACGCAAGCAGGCAGGTGAGGTGGGTCCCCTAGGTCGGTGGAACTTTATATATATCGTCTTCTTTGACTTTTCTTCATTTTTCCTTCATTTTCCTTAGTGAAGAACCAAAAAACTCAGAAAACCTACAAAACCCATTTCTAGGACAAGTTAAGTTACTAATTTTCGTGACTTAAGTCCTTGACAAAAGTTGTTCTACGCGTTGAGCTCGTCAACATGGTATAATTTGTTTTATCGATTTCCTAGAATATCGGACCTTGGTGTGTGGACAGCAGGGGTTTGGGCATATTTTAAAGTTTTGAGGTGTATTACAAACTTATAATCAAGGTAAGACCCTTCTTTCATCGGCTCTAGTTTTTATAAGAAGCAAATAGTAATTTGCGATGGAAATACATATCTTTTATCGTATTGTCATGGTATCTTTTTTTGTGTGTGTTGATTATAGTCCTACCTTGTTGTAGTATCAAGGGGGTTATGAGTAAAAGTCGTGAGGCCACGTGAATTCAGCGAAAAAGGTATGTTAAGGCTATTCTCTTCTTACGGCATGTTTCCTTAGAGCTTAGGAGAAATGTAATAGAGTTGTTATCGTTGTTATACTTGTAGCCATTATTGTTGATTGTTGGCTGCTCGAGTGGATATAATCCTTTATTATCAGGATTCTTATTCAGTAGTAGCGTCCCTATGTTGGAAATGACTTAGGGGCTATTTGTATAGGTTGCTTACAACTAAATTGCTCGCTTTTAGTAGATGGATTGTTATTGTTGCCCTTTGGGCTATTGTGGTTAGCTGTAAGAATGTGATCTATGCCTAGAAGGGCTATGTTCTGTCGACAGGGCTATATTGATGCCTAGAAGGGCTATGAGTTGCCTACAGGGCTATATTGATGCCTAGAAGGGCTATGAGTTTCCTACAGGGCACTATTGAAGCCTAGAAGGGCTATGAGTTGCCTACGGGGTCATGTTGTTGCCTAAGAGAGCTATGAGTTGCCTATATACTATATTGATGCGTAAGAGAGCTATGTGCTACCTACAGGGATATACTATTGCCTAAGAGGGCTGCGTGAATGCCTACGGGGCTAGGGGACTAATAATAGGGGTATATAGACTGATTGGCACCTTCTGGGCTTATGGGGGCCTGGGTAGGTGGTCTTGTGTGCTGTTTGTACCTGCCAAGCTTATGGGGGCTTGGTTAGGTTTTTTTTTTTTTTTTGATAAGTTTAGATTTAGGAGCAGGTTAGTATGCTTATCTTATTCGTGATTTATTTACCAGATTACTCCAGTATATTATGATACCTTCTTATAGTCTATTGTCCTTCATACTCTGTACATTATTTTGTGCTGACGCCCCATTGCCTGGGGGCGCTGCATTCATGCATGCAGGTCCTGATAGATGACCCAGTAGACCTTCTCAGCAGTAGGATTGACTTCTATCCGGTTGGCTAGCCCCTTTCCTCCAGAGCTGCCAGAGTTGGGAGGTTTGTTACCTTTTGTTGTATATATTTTCATTGGTAGGTTGGGCCCTGTCCCGCCAATCTTTACTACTCTTAGAGGCTTGCAGACTAGTGTGTGAGGTTCATAGCTACGTTATGGCCATGCTGGCCTAGTTTGTTGGCTTGTTGAAGCTTGTTAGTTGTGTGATGCATTGTCCTGACATACCTGCTTTCAGTTACGGTAGAGAGATCATGGTGGCCTCGATGGCCTAATTAAGACTTCTGTGCTAGTTGACTATTTCTTTAGATGAGCTCTTAGGAGTAGTTGTTTCTTTTATGGGTCTGTTTACAGGGGCCTTGCCGGCCGAGGGCTTAATTTTAAGTCGAGATATACTTGTTTGTTTTCTTGACTGCGTGTGGCTGCCATGCGCTAGTAGCAAATGGTTCAGCAGGGTTGGCTCGAGCTTGAATTTTGGCATTAGGAGCCAGTTGCATCCTTGAATCTGGGGCGTGATAGGTTTGTTATTTATATATTTTCTATTTATTTATGTTGCATGTAAACTCCCTCGGGTGGAGTCCAATTTGGACTCGAATGTCTCTGAACTTGCATTTCGAATGGGCCACGGAGGCCAAATTTCTCCTCTTGTCAGCCTCACTCATCCAGATACAGGAAGAGAAAGGGAAGCTAAAACAAGTTGAAATGGAGCTGCTACAAGTCTCGGAAAGAACAAAAATGGGTTTTATACATCCGATATACACTGATATACAACAAATGTATACAAAAATGGAAATTGAACAAAAACCCCAAATCAGCAGCGAGGTTTGCTCAAAAAGGGGCCCAAACTCAATTTCTCCTCTACCCTCCTAAAGTACTTAATTGTGATTATTTATTGTTAGTTTTTTTTTATTAACTCTAACTTTAAATAACTTAATTGAATTCCCCAACAGATGAACTATTTCTTTGTGTTGTTTTGTTTTAACAAATTTCACTTTATCAACTTGTGTGTACTTTATTTACTTATTCAAATGTTTTTAGTCAAAATTTTCATATGTCTTTAATTAGTTTAAAATGATTTTTTGGTTGATCTACTAAATTTGTCTAAATTATTATTTTTAAAAAAGAGATTCAAATAAATTCTAATAAGTCTAATTTTGTTAAAATCTTAATCACATTCAAATGTTTCAATTTAGGTCCATTTCTGTTGAAAAAATTAAAAATGTTCTTTATTTAACTATTTTCTCAAAGTTAATAGAATATTGTAAATTATTATATTGTTTATGTTAAATCATTTTCCTAAAAAATAGTCAAAAATATTTGAGTCAAGTCGTAGGTCAACCGCGCGTTAGCGGACATTTCAAGTGCCTAACACCTTCTTGAAGTGTAAATTGAACCCCGGACCCCCCTTTGGTATTTTCAAATGTTTTTGTTTGTTAAATCTTTTTATAATTATAAGTTTTCTTAATTTCTTTCAAAAATTAAGTGACAACTCTTTTCAAAGTATTTTTCTCAAATTATTTTATACTTGGAACATTTCAAAAGTGATTTTTCTAAAGATAGTAAAATTACGGGATAACAAAAGTTTCTTCAAAAACCCTAGAAGGAATTTTTAGGCTGCTCTTGAGAGAAGTGAGAGAGAGAGAGAGAGAGAGAGAGAGAGCTGAAGTTAATTATGAATTTTGTGTGTTAAATTAAGTGAAAATATCAGCTTATATTGGATTTATATAGAGCCTTCTTGACCATTACAAAAAATCCTCTAGAACCTCCTTTTTTTGCTCAATTTTTATCCACTAATTGGTCAAGTAGGTGATGCACCTGCTTATGTACATCAAGTAGCTCAAAAGGTCAAACTAGGTGATGCACCTACTTGTCTTTAATTGGAGTTAACTACATTGGGCCTTGGCAGATTTGGCTACTGGGTTTTCTTTCACTTTTATTTTCTTTTACTTAGTTTTGTCCTCAAGTGAGCCCATTAATATAAGCCTAAATCTGATCCATTAACCTTGGGCCCTTTAACTAGATCCATATAGCTCAAGTAAGTGATGCACCTAGTAGCTTAATTAAGCCAAGCAAGCAACTCACCATTTTATTCCATTCTCTAAATATTAATTCCTTTTTCCTTAACTCAACACTTAAATTTGAGCTTTAAACTCAATTACCACCTTACTATCTCGAGTTTAAATACTTTTGTCGGGGTTAACTTGCAGTACACATGCTGAAACGTGCAAGACATCACATCACCTTCCAAGCTAGTTTAAACCAACACTAATCATATAAGAAACATGATGCCTCACCTATACAATAAGTCTATGTCAAGTATCATATGAATAGAACTAACTTATGTGTAATATGAGGTGTTACAGAGTTTGCTCTCGCAACACCAACACTACGCATCATGCTCCTCATCAGTACTATTTAAGACATCGATATTGAATAAAATTTATTCTCAAATTATTATCAATGAAAACATCAAGAGAGAACGAAAAGTGAAGTAAAGAGACACACTTCCCCAAAAGAGAAGCACTCTAATATAAACAAAACATTAACTACAAAGTTCAAAATAGGAAACAAACAAAAAACAAGCAAAAAAGGGCAATATTGGCACGAAGTCCCTCACCCCACCAAAAACCAAAACCAGTGTCCTCAATGCTAAATAAATGTAATACTAGGAGGGTAAGATATAGGATCCCTCTGATAGGCGTTCTCCTGCCCCTATCACCTGAGATAAAGTCAACATGCTTATGGAGCACTCTAATTTGTAGTCTCTGATGGAGAAGCCTCAAGTGGGGAATCTATGTCCTAAAAATAAGATAAGGGGAGGTGCAAAGAGGACTCGGCTTGGGAATTAGTGCCTGTCTCAGCAATGGGAAATGTGTCTGTGTTGGGGGGGGGGGGTCGGGAGTGACTCCAATGGGCCCAACAACTAAAGTATCTCGGAGAGACCTCTTTATGGTAGACTGAATAATGACCTCCTCGGTCTTGTACAAGTCTGTCAAGGTCTCAACAATCTTATGCTCATCCTCTCTCAGCCCCTCCTCATGGGTCCCCTTAGCTAATTTCTCATCCTTAGTATCCACATCTCTAGCGACCTCATGTACAGAAGAGGAAGGTGCAACACTAGGTTTCTTGGGTTCATGGGCAGCATTATTTGAATGGGGAAACTCGCCCCAAAGTGTCGAGATGTCCATAGACTGAATCTGGACTACCTCAACCCTCAACGTGGCAACCTCTGCCTTAAGGCTGTCAAATCCACTGGAACTACCCTCAGTCTTCTTTAACACTGCTTTCCTCGCATTCAACTCATCTAATCTCAAAGTGTAGGCCTGAACCGTCTTCTCACACTTGACCACCCACTCAGTTAGTGAAGCCAATGCATTCTAGATAGCCTGGTCAATGAGCTTGGCCAAGTTCTCAACCCGAGAAGCTCGAACATCCGCTAATCGGGAAAGATTGCCCATCTAGTATATAAGTGTCTATGTCAAAGGAGGACGAACAACAGGAGAAAGGGGATACCTCACCCTAGCAGTGGATATATACAAAAGTAGAAGGTTCTAATGTAGCAGGGTCAACTACTAGAGATGATTCTGGTGGTGGCGGCTTCCTCCAGCCCCATCATCTCTCAAAAACTCATCCTCGATCCTCGTAATATCACTACAAGAGACTAGTGTGATCTTGATATTGGTTTTCACTCTAAAGGGACCTCCATATTTCTCACAAAGCTGGGTAATAAGCACCGAGAAGGGAAGAGAGGTCTCCTCCTGTCTGGCATGCAGTAATATCTCTTCCACAATTATTTCTCCCATATTAATCTTCTCCCTATCAATGATGGAACCCACTAACACGACCTTCAGTTGCTTGAGTATAAAATCATTTTGGGACGACATCACATTGCTACTGATAAAGCCAAACCAGTACCTCACAACTATGATCAGGTCCTTCTTTTCAATCTTGGCCCCTTCAGCCATCCAAGACATGTTGACTCATAATTATTAGAAGGGTCAACCACTCTTTTAACTGATCCTAAGGTTTGGCCATTTGTGTCTTAAATTTGTTAGTTAGATTTTCCGAGGGGCCCAATACTTTATTAATCGCAGTGTTATGACACTGCACCATTTTACCTCAGGCCTCTATTTCATCTACTATCTTCTAAACAATCCATTTCCTCGTTTTCGTCTATGCCCTTGAATAAGCATCATAGAACTCTCTTACCCACTTGGGTATGTATGGTTGCCTGAATCTTGTGAACTTTTCCATCTTGTGGAGTTTGATTGATCTCCGTATTGCGGGGTGCTCACTCATTACCCATCCGTGAAAAGTTGGGGCTCCTCTAAAATTCTATTTTCCTCATCCACCTTGAGCCTTTTGAAAGGTCTTGGAGCTATAATTGGGAGAACACGCGAAGCAAGGTTGGGGTCTTGTGCCGGTGACACCAACTTTGAGCTGGTATTCACATGTTTCTTGGCAATATGTTTCCTCTCCTTGTTACCATAGCTTGTAGGTGTTTGAGGGTTGGTTTTCTGAGTATTTGAGGCCTCAGAAGGCTCATTGATTGATATGCCCTTATTATTCTTTTAAGGAGGAGGAGGCGGAGAAGACTTCATGTATGATTCAGTGTCGGACAAGACCATATTCTTTCCCTTTATTCTCACCATTACCTACAAGTCACACATTACAACATACGATTCGTGAAGGTTAGTCGAAATCGAAAACACTTTGAACCAAGCTTGAAAATAATCATGATGCTCGCCTAACGAGAAGGAGTATCGCCCAATAGGGTCGAGCTTGACATAATGAATAGTAGCAAAATACTAAGGGATCAAGCACACAAAGTGGAGTCAATGATATCTCGGCGACTCACCGAGTTAGTTTCGATAGGCTAAGACAAGTTTGCCGAAACTGACAGTGTAAGAGGGACAAATACAATCATCAAGGGTGATATCCTCCCACTCAGCGATTCACCAAATGAGTTTTGCGTATTAAGACAAGCCCACCGAATGGGACAGTACCCAAGGCCATGCACAAGCTCAATAAGGAGAGCTAGGTCTTACTTGGTGATTTACCTATCTTCCTTGGTGAGATAACACAAGCTCGCCGAACATGAATTCTCATCCCAATGCCTAAGTTTCATATTCAAATATAACATGCACAAAAAATACAAGTTTCCCCTAACAATTACTGTCCACCTATATTCTAATTGATGATCAACCCTTAAGAAAGTTGCCACCCTATCTATCATTGGGAAAAATCATGCAATGGGTCGGCACTGAGCTACTCAGACTTCACTCACATTTAATTAAACACAGATCCAACAAGTATATCGACTCAATTTAACATTCTAACCAACACAATCATGATTCACCATTTATACAAACATTTATAATCAAAATCACATGGGTACAATTCAAATCTAACAATATGATGCTACCCAACAAAATTAAACACTTAATCTCAGTTAAAGGCCTCAAGCTCACACCTTATATGCAATCTAAACTCAAAATCATCAATGAGAAGTTGGAACACCAACCTTAGTGCCAAAAACATGCAAGAAATTGAGGAATCGAGGTTGGGCTGACTCGAGATCCAATCAAATGCACTACTACCACTTTCAACACGCTTACGCAAGACAAAAAAACACTCAAAATGCAAAATGCAAGAAATGGGAAATGGAAAAGCTTTAAGAATTCAAAGGGTCTTGATTTTTGAATTAAAAATAACTCTGGGCATTTTTATACCAGGCTCGTTTGGCGCACTCACTAATGTCGCCGAACAAGTTAGGCATATCCTTGTCTGGAGCTAAAGCTCATCGAACTTGCCTGAACAATTACCAAACCTGAAGGTTGATTCGGCGAACCCAATGGAGTATTGCCCTTAGGAGTTCTGATCGCCGATCTTGACAGTGCACTTTTACATCTTTTCATGCTCAAAGGGCGGACAAGAATTAGTCCGCCTAGTATTTTTAGCGCATCACCCTTTAGGTTGTGGCCTCGCCCAATCTAGCATTACCAAATTTTCTACCTTTTTTCTACCCGCACTCCTAACGCACATTATTCTAAAGCAGTAAAAAATGTAAAGATTTGGATTTGCTCTGAAGAAGCGCCTTATTTAATGTTGTGGTACGACATAGTCCTCAAACTTCACAAATTATTTTTAGTGTTTGGGATGGTATCACTAGGAAAAGTTCCCATTTCCATTGGATTTAGATGATTGTCAATTGACCCAGATGGGTCTCATGCTGCTTGATCGATACTAACTGTGAAGTCACCATTTGGGTTAAAGTGGAGAATTTATTTTTCAAATCCTTCAACACCTTATCGGATCCTTCAACCTTATTATAGATCCTCACAATCATGTCTTCAATCCTGCTTCTTTCTAGACCTGCTGGATCTTTTCGGCGTGGACGACCATGGGAGGCACATATCTATCTTTATCCACCTCCCCGTCTCTCTAATTTACACCCCTCCAATATTTCCAACCACTATCTCTGTCCTTGTTTGAACCTTCGTTCCCACATTGCCATTGATAATTGTTGTGAGAATCCCCCACTTGATTTCCCAAGTATTGAATCTTTTTATTGTATAATGCAATGAATTTTGCATCATCCGAGCACTGATCACTATTTGTTCCAACTGCATTCACCAACTTGGTTCCACCTCCCATGACATGTTTGGAGAGAAAATCAATTTGGGTCATCATCTTGGCCATAGTTTCACCCTTTCCGGGTCCCTTTGGATTTTTTCTTTACTCGATCCCACTTGTAAAATGGGTGCTTGGTCTTCTCTTGTGTGACATGCTTGGTTGACCTTAGTCATATCATCTAACAACAATGTAGCTTCATCACACGGTTGTCTCATCAATCCACCATGGACTAATTGATTATCACGACCAAAAGTACACTTTAAACGTGACATGGCATATAAGATTCCGAGAGGCCGTACACAAGCCACTAAGCATACATTATACAAGATAATAGAAACAAGAGAGTTGTAACTTTTCAATAAAAGAGTCTGACCAAAGTAGTTGAAGTCTAAACATAAGTCTCAAAGCCATCTATTATATCAAAGGAGTGATTGGGATAAAACACATACATCACATACAACAATCTGAAAGGAATAGACATAAAAAGCAATAAAGGGATTTCGGTCCTTGGGGAATGAGGACTCATTAATCTTTAAAGCTAAATATGAGATCACTAGCCACGAGTATGCGGAATGGAAGCATCTAACCCTAAATTAGTGAAATAATGTAGGCACAAGTATGCATTTGTACATGGAATATACTAAATATGTGTCACGCCTCAATCCCCATTAAGGCGGAAAGACACCCGATGCCCTAAAGGCCCGAGAGAACCAACATATAACATATGCATACTATGCATATAACTATATATGGCAATCTTAAAGTTATGACAAGTTCACATAGGATGCAATGATACGGACCAACATAAGTAGACCCTAAACTTATATAAAATACTTGGCCGTTGAGGCCACAACTTGTTAAAAGACAAGATGCAACTGAACTATATACATTAGTATACAAAGCCTCTAAAAGATAGAAAACCTTAGTTTAGGGTGGGACAAGGTTGTGCCTTACCCTTAACTATCATACAGTAAAAAAATAGGTGCCAAACACTCGTTAATCCCTGAATAGACCTGGAGCTTCACAAATAGCAGATGAGTACCTATGCTCCTACTAAAGAGGTCTACAAGCTAGAGTACATGTACTTGCAACATGAAATGAAACATTTCTTTGTTTAAACCAATGCGAGGGACGTCAGTACGAAAAAATGTACTGAATATGTAAGGCAAGAACACATGTCAAACAGGGCTAAAATGAAATCAAGTATCAATATATAAGTGCATAGATCAAAATAGAAGATCACCTTTGTTTACTCTTATAGGAGCATGTATGTTACATTCATTTCTTTACTTTTCTGTGAGTTATAAAAATTTTAAGGCATGTGATACAAATGACTAGCTGAGCAGTGGTAGAAGAGGATGACCCATGCTAGGCATTTCAACCTTTGTGATGCTTTCCTCATAATTACACAAATTGGGATTGACCCATGTTAGACTTTCGCCCCTGAGCTGCCACCCTTCTATACCATTTGGGATCGACCCATGCTAGGCATTTTTCCCTGGGATGCCACCCATAAATATACATATTGCTTCACTTAGTTTCTTTAATCTTTGGGATTGTTGTTTTGGTAGTCATAATTAACATTGAGCTTTGGACCACGGACCAGTAGTAGAAGACATGCGAATAATAACTTTAAGGCAGTGACAATGACATAAGGAGCTATCTAAAATCAATGGATTACTTATGAGCTTAAATGACACAATTGACTAAGAGTAGAACTCACTAAACTTTCTTTTGCAAATACCATTTCTATACTAGCACGTAAGAGGACTATAATTACACAAATGTGGAATAATGAACATATAATGAAGTAATTTGACACGCTAAGGAGAGGGGAAACTATTGTTATCCATATTGGAGATCAAATGCTGCCACTATATTTCCTTTACTAGGAATAGAACTTAGGAAATTCACTTCGTTGTTATAAATCGCAAATATAATATTTCATGCCAAAGAATATGGAATCAAATAGCCTTACATACCTTGTTTTCTGACCAATAGAACTATCACGATTTAGCATCCCTTTTTGGGTGCTAATCTACAATAATTCATGATTAAGCTAATATTAGCAGCTAATCACATTAAGGGCCTCGAAAAATAGTAGCGAAACACTTGACGGACAGTTGGCCCATACAACCCTTATACAAATGGTGAACCACCACACCCTTCTTCTATACATTAATAAAACTTTATACATCCTTTGCCAAGATACCCAAGCTGCCCCCAACAACAATACACATAAGGCAATCCCTATCAATCCCCAAAAATTCTTCATCTTATTAGGAGAGTATTGAAGTCAAGGATTCATCACCATCCAAGAGTTCTTGACAAAGATATACAAAATTCTCTACCCCAAACCTGTATTTAAAAAGAGAAAAAAATGGGCAGTAGCCTCAACTTAGTTTCTGGAAATTTATCCTCTAAACTTATACTTTAAGAACTTAAACTCTCCTTCAAACTTTTACTTGAATAGGGGGAAAATATTAAAGAACCCTAATGTGTTTTAGGGCAGCTGTTTGAAGCCAAGAATGACCAAGAGAAAAACTTAATAAATCTGAAATTTTTCAAGTTAAAAATGAAACAAAGGATCTGATCTTTATCCCTTTAAAAGAGAGGTGCATTGGTCGACTTTATTGGCCAATTTTGGGCCATATATTGTCAAGTAGGTGACCCACCTACTTGGCCTTTTAACTTGGGCCTTTGAGGACTTCAACCCTTGTTGGGCCTTGCTGCCAATTATCCCACTATTCTTGTCAATTTGGGCCATAATTAATTCAAGTAGGTGATCCACCTACTTGGAATTTTAACTTGGGCCTTTTTGGACTTGAGAATATTGGGCTTTGGCTGTCCATTTTCCCCTTATTCTTCTACTCAACTTCAGTCAGATTAATGCAAGTATGTGGTAGTGTACTTGGCCCAATTTCATGGTCAAAAGAGTCTTAGTAAGTGATGCACCTACTTGGTCCTTTGGGCGGGTCAATAAGTCAAAGTAGGTGATGCACCTACTTGTCACCTATTAGCTTAGTTAAGTCAAGAAAGAAACTCACTTATTTTATTTCATTTTCTAAATATGACTTCCTTTTTCTTTAACTTAACACTTCACCTTAAACTTTAAGCTCAAATACGACCTTACTATCTCGAGTTTATATGCTTTCGTCGGAGTTGACTTGGAGTATACATGCAAAAGCGTGCAAGGCAAGCAACACCTTCCAATCTATTTTAAACCACCACTACTCATCTAAGACATATTGTCCCTCACCTATACCATAAGTATATGTCAAGTGTCATATTAATAAAAGTAGCATATGGAGAATATAGGGTTTTACATCCTCCTCTCCTTAAGAACATTCATCCTCGAATGTTAGCATAGTAGTGATGAGTCGGGGATTTCGAATCATTTAGTGCATAATATTCAGTATTTTAGTGTCCTCAATGCCTATTTTATGGTCTAAACTAATGTTAAAATGCTAATTTGCAGAAATGAAGGCTAAAGATCAAGATAAGGACATTACCAAGTAAAATGGAGCTAAAAAGCTGAAGAAAAGCAAGGCTGATGCTCGCCTAAGCCACTCGGTAAGTGGCCGAGTGGCTCTTTAGCTCTCCAAAAGTTACAACAGGCCAACCCATGGACAAAGCCAACTCGGCAAGGAGAATGGTGTTTCGGTGAAGTGCCAAACGGATCAGCGATGGGAGTTTTGATTGCCTAAAGTTACAAAAGGGACTGGTAAAAAAGCAAGACAAAAAGGCGAGAAGAGGGGAACTTGGCGCATCACCGAATAGGTCGGCGAGCCCGACTTCGATCTCCTAAAGTTACAAAAAATAAGTGATGAAAAACCAAGCCAAGAAGGAGATGGAAGGAGCACTCAGCGGATCGCCAACCTGGTCGGCGAAGCACGGTTTATTTTGTCGAGTGGCTCCAAAGCTGAAAATCTGGGAACGTATAAATGCAATTTTTTGAAAGGAGTTCTGAAGTTTTTTGGAGAGTTCCCACATTGTTTAGTTTTGGGTTTTTGATCCCTAACATTGTTCTTTAAGTTTTTGAGTAGAGATTTAGGGTTTAATTGATTTTGGAATTCAATTTGAGCATTTTGAAGACTTGTGGATTGTTCCCTAAGCTGATGGAAAACATAGTTGGTAACGATTTCTTGCTCTTTATTATGTGTGGCTCAAATCCCCATTCTTGGGGGTGTTATCACACAATTGAATGTTCCAATTAGCTTATAGGTGTTAGTATTTACTGATTTTGTTATTAATTTAAAGTGGGTTTAATTAATAATTGAGTTTTAATTGATGAATTGTAGTTGCAAATGCAGTAGTTTAACATTCAAAGCTTGCTTGAGAAAGATGTTTAAGAATTAAAACTATTAATTGATAATTGTAGTGACTGGGTTATTGTGGACTTAGCTTAAGAAAGTGGGTCTGAACTCAATCCTACTAGTCCAGCTTGAAAAATTAGATTGATTGAGGTTTTGGGCTGTTTATATTTGTTGGGCTTGTCGAGGTTCGACAAAACTCACTTGATTCGTAATAGTTGATTGAGAAATAACTATTTCACTTAAGGCCTAGACTAACCTCTAAGATTCAATGACTTTTAGTAAGTAATAATCACCCATTTAGCTAAATTGGCATTCAATTGATCACACTCCCAATGATCCCTGTCTATTTGATTACTCTCGTTTGTTCGTAGTTGTTAATTTTCACTCTAATCCCCCAAATTTACATTAGTTGTCAAACCCCTACTATTTACTTTAATTGTTTTGAAAATGTTTACTCCTACAAACAATTAGAACACTCCTTTCACTTCGTGATTAAATTATTTACTTTATCACTCCGTGTGGGATCGACCCCAACTCTTAGTTGGTTTTATACTTGATTACGACTGCCTACACTTATAATCAGATGAAGTGTAGTTGAGAATTATAAAAAATGGTGCCGCTGCCAGGGAGTGGTGTTTAGAATTCTTTTAGTGAAGTATAGTTGTGAAATAATCTTGTTGTAGTTGAATCAACTTATTTTTGTTTGTCGTTGGCTGCTCTTAAACATGTGATGAGATGACTGTTAATGGGAGCAATGCTAGCCAACTTGGACACAATGATGACATCGGTAACTTATATGATGTCAATGAAGATCAGTTGGAAAGTACAGGTGCTATTCGATTGCCTCTGCTTTTGGGCAATGCGGTATTTCATCTGACTAGAACTATGTTGCAGTTGTTGCAAATGAAGGGTTTATTTGGAGGTCTAGCTACTGAGGATTCTCATGAACACATCTGAACCTTTGTGGATGTGTGTGGGCAATTCTCCTTCAAGAATATCACCAGGAGTCGGTCTGACTTCGTTTGTTTCCCTTTTCTCTAAGAGGGAGGCAACAAAGTGGTTAGCTGATTTAACAAGGGATTTAATCACTTCATGAGAGGAGCTCACTGATGCTTTCTATGTAAAGTTTTTCCCTCCCTCGAATATGATGACATTGAGAAATATTATTCAGAACTTCAAACGAGTGGATGGTGAACCAATTCATGAGACATGGTTGAGGTTGCAGAAGTTGCTACTCCAATGTCCAACTTATGGACTCCCGAACAATGTGTTGTTACAACTCTTCTACCAGAGTCTAGATTCGGTCAACAAGGGTGTGGCTAACCAGCTTGTCGAATGAGGAATCATGCAACAACCGTTTGAAATAACATCTACCCTTCTTGATGAGATTACAAAGATTAACCGTGCTTGGTACACTAGGGTATATCAAGTGTCTCCTTTGAACTTTAGGATGACAAGGGAACAAATAGAAAAGGACCAAGAGCGGGATGAAAACATGAGAAAGATGATATCCCAAATGGAATTGTTAAAAAAAACCGATCATGGAAAGTATTTATGAAAACAAAGAGGTGAAAAAAGTGTCGAGACTCATGGAGGGTTCTTTCCTAGGCTCTTTAAAGTCATACAGAATCAAGGTTGGAACACACTTATTGAGGATGGATGGAGAAGTTACAATGACTTTTGGAGGAGAGAAGATGATTATGATTCCTATTACATGCACATGGGTGATAGCCCAAGATCTAGGGATAGTTCTGGAAGCTTTCGGGTGGATAATTTGTTATCCCGCATTCTAAATAAGGTTGAAGGATCCGACGACATTCTTAAGGAAATGAAAGCTGACTTCTCATCCTTGAACAATAAATTAAATTCTCACTCGGAGTCCATCAAGCAACTTGAATGTCAAATGAGTCAACTTTCAGCCCAATTGGAGTCCAAGTTGCTAGAGAAGGTTGCAAATAATATGATGGTGGATTCAAATGTTAATCATGATAAATACTTGGCGGTGTTGACCCTGAGTGGGAAAGTAGCAGGTGGTGATATGAAAGTGAATGGCGATGCAAACACTAATGAAGAAGGGGATGACGCCATTGGTGTAGAGGAATCCGACAAAGCACCAAGAATGACACACACAAAGAGGTTGAGGAAAATCCAAGATAAATCATCACCGAGGAATTGCAAACATCTAAGGATGGGGCAGCTTCTTCTTCAAAGCTGTAACACCCCGTAATCTGGTAGGCCAACTAGGGCTAAGCATAAGGGAAACAAGCGAAGAACTAGGGGCAAGAGCCAAGGGAAAAAGGGCAAGGGCCAAGGCAAGGGACCAAGACTGCCCAAGTGTTCCCAAGCACTGCCCTTACCTTCATGACCACCAACACGACTAGTGGTGGAGACCACGGCCCTTGGTGTGGTCCATGGTGGCTAGGCAGTAGCTACCCATGGGCTGCCCCATGTTGGCTCACCTTCACGAGCCACTTCATGGCCAGTGGTGAAGACCAAGGCTCGTGAGAAGGCTCGTGGTGATGCCTTCATTTCTTGGAGGCCAACGCAAGCTAGCCTAGCTACTGGTAAAAGGACCACAGCCAGTGGTGAAGACCATGGCTTGTGGTGCCTCAAGTGAAGCCTGTGCAGTAGGCTGCCAAGTGAGGGCCATTTTGGGAAATTCTGGTTTAAGTTTGAATAAGGTGAGGTCATTTTATTTAGGCCTAGTACCCCTATATAAGTGATTTTAACCCTTTAAACTCACCATTCAAGACATTATTTCCAAAACTCCGAAAGAATCCCAAAGTTCATATTATCAAATATTTCTCTCTCTAGAACTTGAAGAAGAAGAAAGAGTTAGAGCTAGGGTCTAGATTAAGTCTCCATTCCTAAAGAAATTGTGAGCTTTGTAATCAAGGTATGATGGCTTTTCATCCATGGGATCCTTCCTCCCATGGAGTCCCAAGAATTCCACAATTTGAAGAAGAATTCCCCAATTCTAGTTAGGGTTTATTCCAATGTTGTGGGTTATGATGAATGTTAATTCAATTGAGTGGATTATGATTGTTTATGATTGAATCGATATATTTACAGGATTTTAGGATGAATTTACATGTACCCATGCCTAACCCATGTCTAGAAAGAGGAAATTGATGTAATTGGGTTTTATGCCATGAAAGGGGAAATTGAGGATTTAGATGTAATCTTCTAGAATTGTTGAAATACATTGTAGATCTCTTGAAATTTAAGCATATAGACATGAATTGATTGAGATTAATGTAGGCATTATGAACCATGTTTAGTAGTGATAGAGATTGGGGGCTATATGATGAAATATGATTAGATTGCTTAAGATTGAATAATATAGATGTAAATTGTTTAAGAGTAAAGCATATAAGTATGAATTGAATGAGATCAAGTATATATGATGAATTATGACATGTAGGCTATGATGATTAGAATTGTCTTGAGACTAAGGCATGTATTATGAATATTAATTAAGTAGGACTTTGAGAGTAAAGCTTATATGATGAATGTTGACTAGTAGATATGATTGTTGTGATGACCTATACTATGAATGTATGACATCATGCATGTTGTTATAGAATCTACGAAATGCTTTAAGAACACTTTGAGAGTGAAATGTCAATTATTATGATATTGTTGTTGTGTTGATTGAAAGTCTATTCTCATGAACACATAATGTATAAATGTGAAACGTTTTCTCACATATAATGATTCTAGGTTAAAAGAATTGCTCACCTAAAACGAATCTAAGTCCAAGGACTATAAGATGACATGAGGCTTGAGGTGATTTCCCAAGACCTTTATATGAGAAGGATGTGAGGTGAGTTCCCATGTTCCTAAGTTAGTAAACAAGAGATGATAAACATGAGGTAATGACCCATATTATGTGATGAGGAGTGTGAGGTGACTACCCTTAATATATATAACTCCTAAAGCAAGGTAAGAGGTGAATACCCATTAGCCTTTATTGTTGATCATGTAGGCGAATACCTATGATCCTTATAAAATGAGGTGGAGGAAAATACCTATATCATAACATGTTGGGCATGGACGTGAATACCACGCCCAGTCAACCCATCCACGTTCTGTGGATGGGATCCGTAGGTGGTGCCAGATTTTGGGATTTTTAGTTTAAGTTAGGGGTTTGGGAATTAGTTAGGTATTTAATTATTTTAGTCTAGGGTAATTTTATACTGATTTAATAGACCTATATAAACCATTTTATGCAATTAAAACACCTTTTAATAAATCATAACCCAACACCCCAAATCAACTCCCAACTTCTCTTCCCTCCAATAATCTTCTCTCTATAACCTCCATTGAAGACCAAGAAAGAGATCAACTAGGGATTTAAGATGGGAGTTTTTTCATACGAATTTGAGGGGATTCTAAGTCTAAGGTATGTATTCTTTTCATTCGTTGTTAGCTATCACCAAGAAGCCCCTTCAACTATGTTTTCAAATTCCCCAAATCTAGGGTTTTCAAATCTTGTCATGGGTCTTCTTCCTAAACGAATTCAATTGTTTAATCATGGTTTATTATGATTTTTTAAGATGACTTATAGTTGGATTAATGCAGTATTGATGTATTTTAATAAAAATCTCCCTTGGACCCATTATTTCCCCTTCTTCCCAAATTGTGAACTAGGGTATGACTTGATTGATGATGAAAGCTTGACAATGGATTATGTTTACATTGAATTATGTTTGTTATTGATGATACTACTGATTTTAGATGATTCTAACTTGAACTACAAAGAATCCATGAGTTTTCCCCAAACCTAGCTATGGCTCTTCCCCACACAATGAATGTTGTTAGAAGTTGATTCAATTGATTGAGTGAGAGTTGATTATGATATAATTACATGATCTAAGTATGAATTTACCTATATTATTGATTAACCTAAGATTCTAGGGTTATATCATGAAAGAGGCAAATTGAGGGTTAGATGTCAACCTTTAAGATTGATGAACTTCTTAGTGAATTGCCTTAGATTAGATCACTTAGACATGAATTTATTATTAATGAATCTTGTAGACATGAACTGACTTGATTAGGTCTTATATAATGGATCATGGTTGAAGTAGTATTGTGATCTAGTTTACTTGATGTTATATGTCTATAATTGAGTAAGAATGAAGTATGTAGTTAAGTTTACTTCAAGAGTTAGGTATAAATGATTACAATGTGAGGCATGGCTTGAGAGTAAGGCTCATAATATGAAGATAATTCCTAAGGCTTAAATGGTAAAAGCACATAAAGAAGGAAGCTATTATGTAGCTTGAAGTTGTATATGACATTATTGTACAAAGACTTCACGCATATGGCTTATAATATAATCACATGAGTTTATGCGTGAAATGAATGTATTACTTGATTCATGGTTGTATCTATGTTATATATATTGAATGCTAGATGTGTTGACTCAATGTGACTCTTAAATGCAATATATGTGTATTATGTGTGATTGTGGTATTATGTACATGTTTATGAACACTTGAGAAGGAAATGTCTATGATGAAAATGTATCTATGGTGATTGATTGAAAGGTTAGTTCTCATATGCACCTTTAGATACTATTATGCATGAAATGTACATGACCATGTTGATCCACTTGAAAGGTGGTGGTGTTTAGTTATTGTGTATATTGTGGTATTGATACAAGATCCTTCTTTCCTATATCCCTATACATGGCTATGTATGATATGTTATGACTATGGTCGTATTGTTGTGTTGAATGAAAGGCTAATTCTCATGAAAACACTATGAATGATAATGTGAAAGGTTTACACACTTATTGATGGTTCTAAAGTGAAAGCATATTCTCACTTAATGAATCTTTGACCTATTAGGATGTATGTTGGTTTGAGTGCCTAGTGCATTCTTTCACTAACCTAAACTTAAGTAAAGACTTAATGTAACTTTTGAAGGGAATTATGCTTAGCATCAAGCAGATATGAAAGTAAGATGGGAGGCTTTTATGTTTAGCAAGTCCGGCTTCCCAATGTATGTTATCTCATGGGATGGAAACCTTCTACGCTTAGCAAGTACGCGTTTCTAGTAGCAAGCCCCATATCCCATAACTATGTGCCCACATAGGTATTAGCTAGTGGATCCACCTAAAAGCTATTATGTACGTCCTACCTTAGGCAAGTAGGACACCCTCTTTTTGGTGTGGGGGTAGAACACCGAATTCCATGTAGCTCACATGGTTTATGTCGGATAAGGCTATTATCCCTAAATGATATGAATACGAGCTATAATAAGAACATGGACTATAATCATGACTTCTTAAGAGGTACTACTTAGAATGAATGGGGGTATGGGACTCCACCCAGTCATTGTACAAGTGGACTTTAAGAGCGGTTACAATTAGGTCCTCTTATGTAATGAAGACTTTTGAATTATGTATGTGTGATATGAATGAATGATAAGGTTGACTTTACTTGTAACAAATTATGGTGATGAATGTCTTCTTACTTATGTATATTGGTTATAAATGAACTAAAAGTAAGATATGTATGTTGTTGGTGGTCTAAATGTGATACTTGGCATTTGGTAGGGTTATGGGACTTTACCTTTGCATTGCACTAGTATGACTTTGGGTTGCATATATGTGGTGTGAACTTATGTTATGCATGATCATGGTAGCCTAAAAGTAAGACTTAGTGTAGATAGGATTATGGGATCTTAGCTATGCATTGCAGAAGTTTAGCTTAAGGTTACTCATGTGATAGTTCTATTATGTTGATATGATCTTTTTATGTACTTATGTATGTGAACTATCTCTTGTGAAGATTATGAGTATGCATTATGTTCTGTTGAAGACTATGCTTGTAATTTTGACGATATTCTATATGTTGTGATGAATTGTGCAAGACTTGTCCTATGAGCTACATTCTCCAACTATTTCAAAGATGATGTTCAAAAATGGCATGAAGCATGGAGTTAAGCAAAATGTCCCTTTTTAATGCATGTTTTAAGGATTTTCTTGCATGGCTTCCATACTTAGTACATTTTGTGCTAACCCATATTTCTACATTTTCTATAAGTGTAGGCTTTGGAGATATTGGATTCCATCCTCGTGGCTAGGACCTTTGTAGATCAAGAAGAAGAAGATTGGTGAGTCCTCATAGTATTCGAGGACTTGACCACATATCCATTTTATGTCGCTCTTTTATGTTTTAGGTTTATGTAAGGGTCTTGTCCCTAAGATTGTATTAAAGAGTTTTAATTCTAATGTGATAGATGGTTTGAGACATAGTGTCATAGACTCTATCAATTTATAAAGACTTCGATTGTAAGAAAAGTTTTAAATTTTCCATATTTTTCCTATGTTCTTATGTCATGATATGCTTAGGGTTTGTATGAGACCCCTTCGGGTCAAGTACGTCATGTTACGACTAGGGGGTGCTCTTGGGTCGTCAAATTGTATGTGGCCTCTCGGGGTCTTGTACGCCTTGTTACATCTAGGGGGTACCCCTGGGTCGTGACAAACTTGGTTATCAGAGCAGGAGGTTTAGAATGATTCTAGATGTCTCAAAACCATGTCTAGTAGAGTCTTGTTCATAAGTGTGAAGAGCACCACATTTATGAATGAGAGGAAACAAGATGATTAGGAAACTTCACTTCTTCATACTCTTAGTCGTGCCGTAGAGTTTAACTCTATAAGGTCTTTCTCTTAATCCTTTCTCGATGGTCTTCATGATATGACTACTAGAAGGGCTAATGCTAAAAGAAATCAGAAAGACAATGTGGAGCAAAAAGTTCCTTTCCAAGCTCCTCCTCAAGCTCCAATTGATCCTTTAGGTGAGAATGTGACTAATGCGGAGCTTAGTACAAATTTTCAAGTGTTGGTTCCAGCCATAACGACCCAAGTCAATAGAGAGGTGGTAGCCCCCGTGAACCCAATTGTGGGTACCGCAACGTCTAGAGTGAGGGATTTTATGAGGATGACCCCCCCAGAATTTTATGGTTCCAAAGTTAAGAAAGACCCTCAAGAGTTTGTCGATGAGGTCTATAAGGTACTTGCTATTATGGGGGTGACTCCGATAGGGAAGGCGAGATTTCCTGCTTACCAATTGAAAGGTGTTTCTTTAGTGTGGCACGACCAATAGAAAGAGGCAAGGACAGTAGGAGTAGGTCCCGTAGAGTGGGAAGTGTTTCAATCCGCATTTATTGATAGGTTCTTTGCCGTTGAGTTAAGGGAAGCAATGGTGCAAGAGTTCACTAAACTTTATCAAGGAAGTATGAGTGTGAATGAGTTTGCCCTAAAGTTCACTCAATTGTCTAAGTAGGCTCCAATGATGGTGGCAGATTCTAGGGCTAAGATGAATAAGTTTGTGACGAGTATATCCCATATGGCGGCTAAAAGATTGTGGTACTGCCATGCACATTGGTGACATAGATATCTCCCGTCTTATGGTACATGCACAACAAATTGAGGATGGGAAACTCAAGGAAAAGTCTAGGGAGAAAAAGAGGTCTAGAATGGAGGATGATAATCCCTCTTATGCAAGATCTGATGGAAATGGTTGCCCTAGGTATAGACAAAAGTTCCCCGGGCAAGGTTTCTCAAATACTCCTAAGTTCAACCAAGAAAGGGTGTCTAACCCTAGGTCCCAAGGTGATGGTAGTGGGGTCCTATTGCCAGGGTGTAGTAAGTTTGATATAAGACATGCGGGTGAATGCCTAGCGGGTTCTAATGTTTGTTTTGGTTGCGGTAAGTTGGGCCACAATATAAGGCATTGCCCTACAATTGCTAAAAATGAAGGAGATAGTTTTCGTAGGTCTCAACCCTACCCTTCATCCGGTCCAATTAGTTTGGGTGCAAATTCTCCAAAGCAGAATAGGTTTTATGAACTCCAAGATAGAGGTGAACAAGAGTGTCCTTCAGATATGGATACCAGTATGTCTTTAGTTCTTTATTAGATTCTGGTGTAGATTTGTCTTATGTGACTTGATATACTTGATATGCTAGACTTTGATGTTGTCTTTAGTATGAATGGGCTGCATTATTGTTATGTTTTATTGATGGTAGAACCATATATGGTCATTATAAGTTTTGGGTATGTTCTATGGTTTAGAATCATCTAAGGTGATGGATGTGAAAGCTTAGTGATAACTTGATCCAACCTTAGTTGAATTGAAAGAAATGGTGCTTAGAAAGTCCATTTAGGCTTTCTCCCAAGGAGGAGATGATGTGCTTAGATAGCAAGGTTGTTAAGTGTTCTTAATGTTTATGATTTGGGTTTACTTGAATTTTTTACCTTTGAAGGGTATAATGAGTTTGGGAAGTTTAGTCCCCATTTTGTAGGTCCATATGAGATCTTGAGATGTGTTGGTAAGGTTGTTTATGAGCTAGAGTAGCCTATGAGTTAGTATCGGTGTATCCGGTTTTCCATGTCTTTGTGGTGATGAAATATCTTGGAGATCCGACATTCATAGATCCCTTAGAAGGGTTGAGAGTTAATGAGAATCTCTCTTATGAAGAAGTATCGGCGGAGATCTTAGACCGGCAAGTTAAGAAGTTAAGGAACAAGGAAGTTACTTCCGTGAGAATGTTATGGAGGGATCTTTTAGTGAGGGTTTTAGTTGAGGGTGCTACTTGGGAGGCCGAGAATAAGATGTCCCGATATCCTCATACTTTTTCATTCTACTCCTCCTTTAGCTTGAGATGATAAGTTCCTCTTGGTTGTCCTATGCTTTCGATTCATGTGTGCTAATGTGTTCCCATGATATACTTATGTTGTGCATGTCCATGAAAAACTTTTGTTTTGAAAGAATATGAATTTACATGATTGTTTTCCTCATGTTGTAGTGCATCGAGTATGAGTTGCTTATAAACTTCATGAGTTGTATTGATGAACATGTCGTAACTTGGAGTAGAGAGAATT
>JAJOOS010012961.1:0-40964 GCA_029582725.1 Solanum chiquidenum
CCCCCCCCCCCCCCAAAAAAATAATTTAAAGTTTCTTTTTAAAAAATACTTTCAATTTCAAATTTTTATTTTTCACCACGCCCACTACCAGCCCCCTCCCTCCCACCCCTACCAGCGACCTCCCCCCCATCAGCCCCCCATCCCCCTCCAAAAAAAAATTAAGTTTATTTTTAAAAAATATTTTAATTTCAAATTTTTATTCTTTTTACGTCATCTCACCCCCCCCCCTCAAAAAAAAAATTTAAGTTTATTTTTAAAAGATATTTTTAATTTCAATTTTTTTTTTTACGTCATCTCACCCCTACCCCCACCACCCCAGCCCCAAACCGGCGCAAAATGATCTATAATGACCCTAACAAATTTTAGACAGGAATTTTTTTCGTTCTAACGTGTTCGAACTCAAACAGATTCATCAATTTAACTAAAAGACCTATGGGGTTTGACTAAAATGAGTTAGCATTTACAAATTTTGAGAAGCATTTCATGCAATCCTCAAGTTTCTTCCACTTATTTTCCAATAGTCTCTGCTCATGTTGACTTGCATTATTTTCCCCATATTATTCTTTATAAATTGGCAAATGAAACATATCATGCCAATAATAGTAAAGTCAGGAATTATGTTTAGGCGCTCAAGAATCAAGATTTACTATAATGTGTCTATGCATGCACAAGGTTATATATATATATATATATATATATGGAGAGAGAGATGCGGGTGAGAAGGAGGGTTTCTATTTCTGAGAACCAATTCGGTTAGATGCTGGTGCTATCAACTACGGATGCCATCCATATCATAAGGAGATAGGTGGGGGCAGTATAGGGAAAGGAGCCTAGACATGGTGTTCATTAACCTTGAAAAAGCATACGACAAAGTTATAGAGATTCCGTGGAGATGTTTGGCGACCAGAGGTGTTCCAATCATGTACATTAGGGTTACTAAGGACATGTATGGTGGATCTAAGACCCGGGGTGAGGTCGGGGGGAGGTGACTTAGGTCACTTTCTAGTGGTGATGGGGTTGCGTCAAAGATCGACTCTTAACCCGTTTTTGTTTGCCTTAGGGATCGATGTTCTGACGCGACACATTCAAGGTGAGATGCCTTGGTGTATGTTATTTGTTGATGACATTATACTGATTAACGAGACATGTAACAAAGTTAACAACAAGCTAAAGGTGTGGAGACAGACCCTAGAGTCTAAAGGTTTCAAACTGAGCAAGAATAAGACATAGTACGTAATGGCGGAACCAGAATTTTCATTAGGGGTTTCAATGGTTATAGTAAAAAAAAATAACAAGGCTAGTAAGGATTGAACATGCAAGTGTCACTTGACTCCCCTTCGCCAAGGGTAGGTCCCACCCCACCCCGAGAGTACGTGGAGCACAATTTCAATGATGTGCCTCATATAGAAAACGTTAAAGTCATGTTGGATTCTCAAGTCATCTCTAAGAAAGGGAGTTTCAAGTACCCGGGGACTATTATCCAAGACAACAGAAAGATTGACGAGGAAGTCATACATCACATTGGTGATGGATGAGTTGACATGGTCTATTCAAGAGGAGGTTCCTTGGTATATGTTGTTTGAAGATGACATATTGTTTGTTGATAAGACACATGACAAAGTTAATGCTAGGTTGAAGATTTGTAGACATACTTAAAGTCCAAAGGGTTCAAGTTGAGCAGGACTAAAATGGAGTATTTGGAGTGCAAATCCAGTGTTGGGGATATGGAAGTGAAGCTTGCCACACATACTATTTCCAAGAGGTAGTTGTAAGTATCTTGGGTCCGTACTCTAGAATAGTGGGGACATCGAGGATGATGTCATACATCACATTGGGGTGGCATGGATGAAATGAAGGCTTGTTGCTAAAGTATTGTGGGATAAGAAGGTATCACCTAAACTTAAAAGGTAAGTTTTACAGAGTGGTGGTTAGATCTTTGTAGTCCACCCCCTATTTCCCCTTACCTTATGGTAGATCGGAAAAAAATAAAATAATTCGAGAATCAATATATTAGTTACTATTTTATCACACGTTAGGCACATAACATTAAAGTAAATTTTTTAAGCATTAGTAGGCTTACGAGTTTATGGAATTAAATCTAGATTAAATTTAGATAAATTCATAAATTCAAGAATAACATACCCAAATTAAGATCAAATTATTTAATTCCAAGATATGGATTTAAAGAAAAGTTCAATTTCACGTGAGCTAGTCCATTGAGTTGGTCTTCAAATAATGAGCCCGCTCAATTAGCCCAAGGCCCATTCCACGTGTCAAATGAGATGACGCACCAAGTCAAATAAAAGAACAAATAAAATGATGCCATGTATTCAAATGATGTGGCACTCCTAGTAATATTAAACACCAATCAAACGCAGACAAATGTTCCAACTGACATGTCTTAGCCAATTAAATGTGACCTTTTCAAATAAGCGAATCAAAATCAAGCAATAGAGTTTATCTACACTTAAATTGTCTATCTTCTACAACTATAAATAGGGGTGTACATACCTCTCAAGGGGGACATCCAAGGAATTAGAGAGAAGGCATCTGCAATCGGAAGATCATCTGAAGAACATGAGAGAACTACATACTCTAGTGGCGATCTGCAAGTTCTTCATATCTTGTGGTGAGCCGTAGGTTTCTATACCTTTATATGTGTGATCAAACCCTAGATCCATATTCGTGCTAAAATTTCAATAACAAAGGATTCATCAACTCAAGAACAAGCAAAAACCATTAGTTGATGGTCGTGATGATAAGCATTAGAGGATTACACCTTTCTATATAAGATTTTATAAGCAATGTAATCTCCGCACATTATTGGAATCAAATATTAAATACTTGTCGCTATTTTCTTGTGTTAATTATTCGTTTTTCAGGAACAAAAATTTAGTTGTTACACACCAATTAGCCAAAAAGCCTTTAAGAAGCATGCCCTCTTTATCAGCAGAATAAAAAATGACCCTCGCCAAGACGGTTTTATCGAGAGTAGGCTCAATTGTTGCACCAGTCATATTGGTTCAGACGATAATCCACAACTACATTCCGAGGGAACTCCATGCATATCTCTTCTTTGGACTCAAAAACATGTTCACCAAGTTCTCAAAACAGCTAACGATGGTGATTGACGAATTTGATGGCCTGGTCAACAACAAAATTTATGAAGCTGCAACAATCTATTTGGCCAACAAGTTGTCCCCTCACATCCATAGACTTAAAATCAGTAAGACTGAGAAGGAGAAAAATTTCAACATCGCCATGGAACGTAATGAGGAGGTAATGTTTTTTGCGCACACACACATCTATATAAATCTATATATCACTACTAGAAAATAGGTCTATTGCAACACAAGAAAATTCATTGACATAGACTCAAAGAGTGTTGCAATTGCATTATGGCAACGGAAGATGATGTGTTGCATATAAACCTGTTGCGATATGTCTATAGTAACGGTTTTCTAGCAACAGTTGTAAACTGTTGAAATACACTATCTATAGCAACAATTATTCTTTATTCTAGGCCGACCCTATCCTAAGGTTGCTGCAACGGCTGCGAACCGTTGCAAACGATCTATCGCAACAACTTTGTTATTCAGCTCGGTCTAAGCTATTACAACGATTCTGCTAAACTATTGCAACATTGTTATTAAGCTATTGTAATAGACTTTTTTAATGGTTATTGCAAGCTATTGTAGGCACTGTGTATATTCTTTATTTTTTAAATAAACTATAATACAATGATAGAAAATATTAAATCAATATGTACTTCAACTAGTAGCATCCATATATTAAAGATAAAAACACATGATCTTGATTTACAATTCAAGAGTTAACATACATGATGTTCACAAAAATTAAGCCCAAACATAAAAATAGTCCTAAAATGTTCAAGAGTTGGCATTCATTTAAGTTCACAAAAATTATGCCAAAAAGTAAAAATAGTGCTAGAATGCTTGTAGATATATAGATAAACCAATTCTCTTTAAGTAACGTCTTCACTACTTTCATCCCCGCTTTGCTCATTTTGTTCACCTACAATTTCAAAAGGGTCAACAATTAGGAAAGAGGAAGTTCAAAAATAAAAAGGGAAAAGAAGACACACAACTGCTAATTTTTACTCTTTCTGGACATAACCTATACTACCACACCACTTTTTTAAAAAAAGAAGAATACAAAGTTACTGATATTGTAGTTTGGAAGGGAGCAGAGAATTACAATAATGTGGACTTACCAAAGGAGGGCAAACTGTTCAAGAACAACGAGTAGATTAAAGATAAAAGGGTCCATGATGAAAATAACTCATAGGAAACCAAGACTCTATATAGTACTAACATAGAGAAGTTCTAACTGTTCATGAGGAGGAGCCAAACCTATCAGGAAACAACTTGAAAAATATAGCTATAACAGTGTACACGGATGAGGACAGTTTAGCAGCCACTAAACACTTAGAAGAAATAGCACCAGGTGAAGAAGCTGAGAGGGAACAACTAAGTCAGGAACAAATCAGTTAGCTAACTACATTACAAGTATTGCACTTGAACAAGACAACTCAATCCATTACCACAGTTTTCAAGATCTCCCTACCTAAGGACGGAAGACATTAAATTCTGATAAATCACAAATTACAATCCTCAGAATCAGAACTAGAAAGATTACACAGTCATAAATATGATATTTGTTGATCAAAATAGAACAGTTAAACACAAGAGAGAGCAACAAATAGGGGCTACATGAAGAGGCAATACAACAAGAACAAAGTCGGTCACTATACATCAGAAACAAACGATGAACCAAAAGGGAAAAAGCAACAAATAGGGTTAGTATATTTTTACTAGAAACCAACAACAACTAAAATCAACCCAGATCTTGAGCACACCTTTTAAAACCTTCTTAGTCAATTGATGTTTTAAGTTTAGTTCAATACTCCTAAACTATGCAAACAACAATAACACTAATCTCGATAATATCAACTTTGAAAAAATAAAAAGAAGATCACAGTTGCACCAGCAATAATACAAGAAGATTGCAATTGTAGTAGCACAAGAAAAAAAAAGTAGAAGCAGATTAACATAACATGCCATAGATAAAGATGAACTAAACAAGAAACTGCAAAAGCAGTAGTAGAAGAAAATGAAGAAGGAGGAGGATTTTGACCTTGATTGTTGCTACTGGTAGATGAACGATGGATTGGCTGAATATTTGTTTCTCGTGTTGACGAAACATCAAGTAACGTTGCCAGAACATTAACATCAATTGGTAGGCCTGAACGTTGAAGTTTTGTTATGACATCTTGTACAATTTCTTGTCTTATCGTGGTCTTTTGTTGGCCAAATTGTTCCTTCTGTTCCTCAATTTTTTCCTCCATTCTCAGCATTGTCTTCCATTTTTTTCACAAGGTCATTTGTTGCATTTGATGAGGCTTCAAAATTTCCCACTTTCCCTTTCAAAGTAGTTTTTGTAACCCCTCTTCCATATAATCTCAAACGACCTGGATGTTCTGATCCCATGACAGAAGCAAATGCATCAATTGTCGCATTACCATCTTTATTTTGTTGCATTTCAATATTCTCCATCTCAGCCTATAATGCAGTTTTATTATAAAAAAAACAAGATAATTCAAGTACACATATAAAGAGTAAATATGAAAAAACAAATTCAAATCAAACAAAATAAAAATTAGATAGAAATCTCACAATTTTACTAGCTGTATCTTCATCTGTATCCTTGTATGATCAATTGGGCTTTCTTTTTCTTGTAACCACAAAAAATTCCTTAAGTGATGGAGTATCATTAGTTTCCCTCTCTTTTTCCTGTACACATTAAAAGTGGATATCAAACATCTTCTTTAAAATGCGACATGTTTTTATTCAATGCTACGTAGGAGCTCATACCGAATCATTGCGAACTAAAGCAAAGCTTTTCTTGCCAACAATATGTGGATTCTTCAATTTTTTCCGATTCTCACTGTTGGCTTTTGACATTTTCGATAAAGGGAGTTTTTGAGCCTTTGCGGCTCTCCCGAAATGCAAGAGGGGGATAGGAGTTCATAATGAACTCGGACAAATTCACATGAAAAAGACAAATGAATAAGAGTTAGCATAGGATTGACAAAAGATGACTACGAATTGACTAGCGTTACACTCAAACTTTAAACAAATTTCAGTAAAGTAGCAAGTTTAAGTTAAAACAGTAAACATGCCTTATCACATTTCAGCAAATACAAAAGACATTGCAACCTTGTAATTAATAAACTCAAATTCCCTTTCCTGAAGCAAGAAGTAAGATAAAAAAACAATTGAGGGAGACAGTAGCCATAACACCGATAACCAAAAGACTAAAATTCTAAGGGAAGACTATTCTAAATACAAATCTATGCCCAAATGTAACAATTATGATAAAACACGCCAACCACATATCAATACTAAAGATGATCAATGCATTTCAGAAAAAAAACAAGAAAACAATTAAGAGGATACATCAATTTGCACATATTTCAAAATAACATAAAAATAATGAAAATTAGCATGCAATCAACATATCAAAGCTAATCATATACCAATAAAAATGGAGCAGCAATATTAATAATAAAATCATTCAAAACCCACTTCACCAGTGAAAAAACAACAAACAAAAATAATAATCAAATCAACCAAAAAATTGAGTTAAACGAATCCCCAAAAAACTGAACCGGACTTTTAAAGACGCGGAGAAATCCAGCCAGATCAAAAACAATAAGATAAACACGAATAACATAAGCTAAGAGAAAATATAAATGGCTAGATTAAAAGAAAACAAACAACAATAGACATCCATTAATAGAACAATACGACATCAATAACATAGCAAAGACATAAACAGCACCAACTATAATCTGTAAACACACGTAAATATAATAATCATACAAAACAGAGACAAATAAAATAAAAATCTAAAGCTCACATGGTCACAAAGAGAAATAGAGAGAGAGCAACACCGTAACTTCAAAATATGTCAGAAAAGGAAGAAACTATCATGCTTGCATTAGACCCTACAACCGACTAGTTCACTTATTTCCCCGAAATAGCAAGACTTTAGCCAGATCAAAATTTGATCAAAACAGAACAGTTTCGAAACAATTAGTATCAATACCAAACAAACTCCATACTATCCTGCCTACATCAGTACATTCTAGCCTAGATGAGTAACTTGGGTAAGAAGAGAACTGAGTGAAGACTTGAGACGAGATGAACAAGCAAGAGAAGAATATACCTTAAACATACATGAAAAAAAAAACGCTAAAACAGTCCATGAAGTTAGACAAAAAATGACTCGTTATAAGACGCAATATACAGTAGAACGGTCATGGCATTTTGAACAACAACAAAAAAAAACCTTATAAAAGCAAGATGAAAGAAACTCTAGATGCTAAGAGACCATGAGAACCACACCATGAGTATTCAATGACATTCAAGCAAGTGAACTTGAGATGAGCGATAGCGAAATAACCTCAAAATACTCACAGAGAAGCAGCGAAGCTAGGCATGAGAAAGCAAAAATCAAAAACCATGATACTAGTAGTCAATGAAATCGCTAAAGAATCACAGATACAACATATCATTATGTCAAGAGATTAATAACCAACAACAGCAACACAAACTTTCAGAATATTGAAAAAAACACCATTTCAAAATTTAGAAGACGACAGAAAATCATACGAAGGATGAGATGTTACCTTTTCGGAAGCAGCGAACGGGGACGGGACGAGTAAGGACAACCGATGACTTTTACCACCAAAGAAGAGTTCCGAGGGTTTCAAACAAATGTCCGAATCGACTTTGAACGCAGATCCCTCCAAGAACTCTTGACTAGAAGACCGTATTCAACTTTCTTAAATATGAAACCTCAATTTTTCTTTTGCTTTTTAGCTACTTCTCAATGTTTCTTTGCTCTAAAATTCTCAACTCCAAAAAATATCCCCCCTTTCACAGTGAACCACAAGCAACATAAATAGAGGGGTGATAGGGCTCGGGAAAGGGGGGGAAAAACAAAAAACGGGCAAACCAAGGCCCAATTCCAAATTCAAAAAATCAAAATCTTTCACCAATTCGGACAAACACCCTTTTCTCTGAAATTTGCCCCATTCCGAACGAGGAAATGCGAGATGGATGCCTTAGACCGATTCCAATTTCCTTGGCGAGCTACGTGGCGTGATCCCGCAACTGCAAGGACGGTCCTTGGATGGAAATGGCGCTGGAACAGTACTGAGTTGCTGCTTTTGTACGTTATATGTCTTGTTGTTTGTGTTGGCGTGAGATTAAAAGGGAAAAAGGGATGGGGATGGGTCGGTTCTGGTACTGTATGGGCTGCTGGAAGTGGGCTGCCATAATTAAAAATTAGAGTGGAAAAAAAAAAGATGGGCTGGAACGTATGGAGGGGCTGGGAATTTTAGGAGTGGGCTAGGGGTTAATGAAAAAGAGGCCCAAATTGATTTCTTAAAGGTTTAAAAGGAGGTAAAAGGTAACGGTTAAAATCATAATACAAGGAAATATAGCCAAATTGAGTTTAATTCGTAAAATCGGCTAAAATCTAAACAAGATTAATTAACAAGCTTCTTAAATTTAACAAAAATAAAATAATTAACTTAATCAAACTAATTAATTCAAAAATGCTAACTATGATTTAAGCTAAACTAATTAGCAAAATATTTATGTAAAAATAAAATCTTTTCGACGTGATTTTTGAAAAATTATGAGATATACTGTTTATATAAACACATATTTATTATTTAGAAATTATAAAATGACTAAAGTTACCTAAGAATACCTTGAAATATATTTGAATTTTTATAAAATTAATTATTCCAAATTGTTTAAAATTAATGAAGCTCGAAAATTATTTCTATCGTGGATGTCCAAAATCGGGTGTCAACACTGACTGACCAACTTTATTCAGTGCAATCAGTTTACGATCATGCCTTCCATATACAAATAACATCTTTGTTTGACCTTTTTGCCTTTTTTTAGTGGAAGAGTCTACAATAATACACGAATAAAGATAACCTTTCCAAAGTAGTATTGTAATTTGATTTTATAATTAAAAAAGAAAAGTAATATTATAAATAAAATATGGATGTTCTTGCCTTGTTCTTCACATTGTTCATTTACTTCAAGAGCAGTAGAATTCAATTGAAGTTGTTCTTCTACTGGTTGCATTACATTGTTAGTTGAGTTAGCTTGTATACGAACTTCTGCCTCTGGATTGTGTGATTCTAGTAGATCTTGTTATTCTATTACTTCTTTTAGACGCTGACGATTTTCGATCAGTAGATCCTTTCTTCTTCTAGCTAGCAACAACTTCTTTTGATTCGCCAAAGATGTGAGTGTTCCAGCTGGAACAATTGCTCTTGTTTCTCTATTCCTTATTCTTGAAGAATCTCGTTGTTTCATGACTACCAAGTATTGCCTGCTGTAAAAATAGAGATATAAAGCTAAGGAGTTAGACATCCCAACAGAATCAAGAAGATAAAGCAGAATCAGTGATTAGTCGCAATAAGACGAACTAGTAAAAAGGAGAAAGGGTGAAGCAGAAATCAGAATCACCAGTTCTTGCTACCTGATTCACATAGGCTTTCTAAAGAAAAATCACTCAACTCGTTTCAGCAAATGAAGCACTAAATCAATCTCTAATAATATTTAGACAACCCAAAAAGACTGAAGTACACAATAATAATAAAATAGGCAAAATTAGCATTCTTTCAATTGACTTTCAAACCAATAGTACATATAAGAAAATGCAATAGAGATATATTAAAAGTAGTTGAAAAATCCTTTCGTCAATCATCAGCCACTATCCAATCCCAATCGACATCATCAAAGTCATCATCTTCTTCTGATGTGTCCATATCTTCTTCCATATATTTTAAATGTTGATCATGAGTTGGCATATCAATGACATCACAAGGTACATCTTCTCTCGACCATCTGAGATCAACATCAACATTAGGGATTCCATTTGATGGTCCAATGTTATTGTCTGGCTCCCCAAAAAATGTGTCTCCAATATTAGGGTAATTCTCTTCTTCTAAATCAAATAAATCAACATGGACTTTGGTCCTTGCATAATAAACATCTTTCTCAATTGGATCCTCTACATAGAAAACTTGATGCACTTGAGATGCCAATACAAATGGATCTTCAATACTGTATAACTTGTTGAAGTATACCCGAGTTAATCCATATTCATCTACTTTATTACGAAACCAATCACATTTAAACAACACAACACTAAAGCAACCCTAATAATCAATCTCTTGATGTCTTGAATAACTCCATAATACAACCTCTCCATCAATGGGGTTTTGGTCTCAAGCACTAGCAAAACTATCAGTCGTTGCTGATAAATTCACTCCATAGTTTTGAGTCTTACCTTGACTATCTCGTTTCATTGTATGAAATCGATATCCATTGATGAAATATGTTGTATATCGTTTTGCCGCAGTATTTGGCCCTTTAGCTAGTTGTTGTAAATGTTCAGGCACTTCAACAGATTTAACTTTCTCCTTAAACCAGTTGCCAAATTCCTGACTATGATTCTGTGCTCTAATCCATGCACTTGATCTACTATGATTGTCAATTACAGTCTTATGTTCCCTGCAAGCAAGCATGTTTCAAAGTTCTTATCATATAAAAAATATTGAAGTTTATAATAAAAGTGACAAATCTTACATGATAAAGGTCTCCATTTTTTCATCTCCGATATTAAACAATACATATCGATGTATATCAACACATAACTGGAGATCCATGTGAAAATTATTGCCTTTGCTTTTTTTCTCCCTTCCAATCGGATGGCCAAAGTTAGGGAATATAGGTGACAAATTATCTCCCTCTGTTTCAGTTCCCTGCTTATCCTCTAATTGGTATCGAGTAAATTTTGTTTTCACCCCAGCATGTAGGTATTTGGAACATAAATTCACGCTCTCTAGTGTCATGAATCCCTCTAGTATTGATGCTTCTAGATGAAATCAATTACGAACAAGCCCCTTGAAAAAACATAGGTTTCTTTCAGGGGAATACATCTAACGAAGATGTGTCGGACCCCCAAGCTTAATTTCATTTACTAAATGGATGGGCAAATGTACCATTATATAAAAAAATATGGAGAGTAAATCTTTTCATTGTCACTTATAATCTTATTGATCTCAGACTGCATTGTATCAATATCTGCTCGCCTTATCACCTTGCTACTTATGACTTTAAAGAAGTTCCCCAACCGAATCAAGGCCATAGAAACTTTTTTGGGCAACACTTTTCTAACAACAACTTGGAGCAAGTAATGCATTATGAAATGAGCATCATGGCTCTTGTAACCTACTATTTTCATCTCATCCACTTCCACACATCTTGATATATTTGAAACACAACCTTTTGGTAATTTGGCATTTTTAAGAACAGTGCAAAACAACTTCTTTTCTGCTGGTTTCACGGAGAAACAAGCTTTAGCCAAATGAACTTTTCCATTATCATCTTGTTCTGGTTGAAGCTCCTTTCATATCCCCATTTCTTGCAAGTCATATCGGGAATTTACATGATTTTTTTACTTTCCAGTTACATCCAACAAAGTCCCGAGCAAACTGTCACAAATATTTTTTTCAATGTGCATCACATCAAGATTGTGCCTCAGTTTGTTATGTTCCCAGTATGGCAATTCAAAAAAGATGGATCTTTTTTTCCATGGACCCTCACTATCACGACACTTCCTTTTTTGGCCCTTTCCGAAAACATTATTGAATTCACGCAACTATTCTAATACTTCTGTGCCTGATAAGGGACTAGGTGCAAATATGTGATCTTCTTTACCATCTAATGATTTCTTATCTCTTCGAAATGGATGGTCAGGAGGTAAGAATTCCCGATGACCCATGTAACACATCTTACGACTATGCTTGAGATATTGAGAGCATGTCCTATGATTACAAGTTGGGCATGCCTTTCTTCGTTTTGTACTCCAACCAGAAAGCATTGCATAGGCTGGAAAATTACTAATTGTCCACAATAAGGTTGCACGCAATTGAAAAGCTCGATTAGAATCAACATCATATGTTTCCATCCCAGTTTCCCACAGTTCTTTCAATTCTGCAATTAGTGGTTGAAGGTAGACATAAATATCCTTTCCTGGAGATGATGGACCTGGAATGATCATAGATAATATCATATACTTTGGTTTCATGAAAATCCACGGTGATAAATTATAATTCATTAACATAACAGGCCATGTTCTATGAGAAATACTCATGGTTCGAAACGATCACTTGAAAGACCCAATCTAACATTACGAGGATCTCTAGCAAAATCTTTGCGCAAGGAATCAAAATTCTTCCAAGCTTCCCCGTTAGCCGCATGCCTTATATTTCCATCTTTGGGTCGTTCAGTATCATGCCATTTCATATTTGCAGCTGTTTTAGGACACATGAATATTCTCTGAAGCCTAGGTTTTAAGGGAAGGTACCTTAAAAGCTTTGCAGGAATTTTGTAGCTTTCATTAGTCAAGGGATCATTAACAGTCTTCCATCTAGACGAGCCACAAACAGAGCAATTATTTTCCTTCTCATTTTCCTTCCAAAATAACATGCAATCATTAGGGCATGCATATATTTTTTCATAATCAAGACCCAAATCTTTAATCTCATTTTTTGCTTTGTGGAACGACTCAGGTATATGAGCAAATGGAAATGCCACTCTTAACAGGTCTAGCAAGTCTCTAAAGGCCACATTACTCAAACCATGAATGCATTTGAACAAGAATAATCGAATGGTGAAATTCAGTTTAGAGAAATTCTCACACCCAGGATATAACTTTTGTTTACCTTCCTTCAGTAATTTAAAAAATTTATTTGCATCTTCGGATGACCCCTCTCTCACTCCCTCAAGCCTCAAGTCACCTGCAACATCTCTAAAAGTATCATGAAGTAGGCCATCAATATTATCACCCATGTTGGAACCTTCCGTATTATTATGATCTGGATTATTTCTCGAGGAAAAACTTTCCCCATGAAAAATCCATCTGGTGTACCCTTGCACAAACCCATAAACAACCAAGCGATCCTCTACCACATTTTGATGATGCCACTTACAATTAGCACACTTTTTGCAAGGACACAATATTTCATCTCCTTTGGAAGGTCGTTCAAAAGTTGTATCAAGAAAGTTATTCACACCACTGATATACTCATTTGTGGATCTCTGGAGACCCGTCCAACTTTTATCTCCACTATCCATTTAATATTGAATATCCTATATGACACCAAAATCAAATTACCAAGATAAGAAATAAAATAGAAGATTCTAAATAGCACACCAACAGATTTGGTTCCCTTAAAAACTTACATTTAACATATTTTGATCAGTGGCTCTATCTTATTTTATTTAACAACACAAATGAAATGTCTTTTTTCCTTGAACTATTTGTTATACATAATCAAATATCTACTTAACAATACTTATTTTACCTAGAATTTCAATTAGTTAAAAGAGAAATGATGTAAAAGATTTAAAATCTAAAAACTCAATCTTAAGATAATAAGATACGACAGTAAAGTCAAACGATTTTGACAAATCTAAACACTTAAAAGATGTAATGGTTTTCATATAAAAAATACAAAATTTCATATTATCTTGTCAAAGACAACAACCTCACTCAAGAAACTAAGCAACACACGATTGCAAGACTCCCCCTTGAGAGGCTGAGTTAATGTTCAAAACCTTATGCTAGCTCAACCAGACCCAATATCTACTCAATCAGTTCTAGATTCGCGATGGTCACAAAATAGAACATGAATCAGAAAAAAAGAGTAATAGGAAAGTCACATAAAAGGGAAATCTTATCCAACACTCTAAACTTACTATACATGTACAACATTTAAAGAGCATATATACGAGGAAAGAATCACCTAGAAATGATTATAAACAACACAAAAAAAAGAGTAAAAACCAAGATTCACACACACATCAATGGAAATGAGAATAGACTAAAAAGAAACTCACTACAAAATTAAGAGACAAGGGAATATTACCTCTTTTTAAGCAGCGAATGGCTCACTCTATGAAAACTTTACTAGTTATAACCTTTTAAATTAAAGATAAGCATAACTAAGCTAACTAGGCAAATTTGAGTTGACAAGTTGAGGGTGTTGTGTCTCTAATTAAAGACTTCTAAATAAAATTAAAGATAAAAGAAAAGCATAAAAGGACAACAAAACCAAAGTCACTAACCTCACTCAAGAAACTAAGCAGCTCAATCGTAAAACTTCAAATTTATAAGAATAGACAAGGAGCAGCCTTAGAGAACTTGGATGTATGGTTAAATGTAGACATGCATATCTAAATCTAGGAGCAACCTTAGAGAGGTTGAGTTAACACTCAAAGCCTTATTTTGTGTTCAACTACACCAAGGATCTACTTAATGTATTCCAAAAGCAAAAATGATCTTAAAACAGAAAATACAATAATTATCACAAAAAAAAGAATATTAAAGGAGAACACAAAGAACTACTCAATACCTAAAGTTTTATTCGGTGCTCAAAGATTAAAGAGGTTGGTTTCATAATCAAAACCTTATTCTATGATCAACTAGACGCTAGGTCTGCTCAATGTATTCCTGAACCAGTAATGCTAGTTAAAAGCACTTGGCAACCCTAATCACAATCATTAAAAAAGCTACGACCTCGGACTTCTGTTTTCATTTCAAGAAGAATACACACCACCACTACACAACTATGTTCAGAAGAAAAGCTTTCTTGCATTGGTACATTAAGGAAGGAATGGACGAGATGGAGTTCACTGAGGCAGAAAGTAACATGAATGATATGGTTTTGAAGCTCTTAACTCATAACAGAGAAACTTGATCATGAAGTTTTTTTTACAATAAAGCATAAAGTGAAATTTTTTCCAACATTCTAAACTTACAATACATACCTTAAATTTGAAAAACATAGTCATATGGAATGATTTAACTAAAAAATGAATAAGCAATAACAAACAGAGATTAGTAAACGTAAAACATCTAACATACACACAGATGTACATTAAAGTAAAAAAAGAAAAAAGGAGAGAAAAGAAACAGGAACATTACCTCTTTTTAAGCAGTGAACTGAGCTTGATGACCAACTTGTAGTTTGTCCACTAAAAATTTCAGACAAGAAGGAAGAAAGTATAAACTTAGAACTTGAAAATTGTACTCAAAAGAGAGAAACAAAATCCCTTAATGCTCAACTTCAATGACTTTTGGAGTTGAAAAATACTTCAGTTCATTTTATTCTTAGAAATCGTTTGTCCTGTTCAAAATCTTGAGATTTTTCGATAGATAAGAACTATCCTGTAGAATGAAGAATCAAAACTCATCTTTCATAACATTAACTCTTCCTAAACTGAGAATTTCCATCTAAACATTTTTGCAGAGATTTCTCAATCTTCACCAAAATTGAGATACACACTCTAATGCACAATAAGATAACATTATAAACATAAACTCTAGCAAAGAACATCTACTTCACAGAAACCCATTTGTCTATTTTCAAATCTTTTTCAAGAACCCTTCTAATAAATTTCTAACTTTGAAGAAGATGGAATACAACAAACATGTAGCTGCAGAAACATAAACCCACGAAGAAGAAGACCCAAAAGTTGCAGATTCCTACATGGAAAATCAAAGAAGAATGATTAAAGGAAAACACTAGTTTTGTTCTTCAGAGAGAAAGGAGAAAGTCGATACTTACGAGGATGAAATGTCTGAAGAAACAAATTAACCTAGTGATATTTTACCTTTTAGTTTATTTTTACAATTACTTAAAAAAAATACTCTTTTGGCGGGTGTAGTAAAATTAGTGGAGGGAAATAATTGAGGGAAAGAGTTTGGCGGAACCGTTGCCATAGAGTACCTAAGGCGACAGTTTGTAGAAACCGTTGCAATAAAAGATACTATGGCAACGGTTGTCGAACTAATGCAACGATTTACTTCTTAAAGTGTTTCATTAGGTACAATTGTCTATTTCAAAGGTTATAACCGTTGTTAATTACTATCTATTGCAACACATATTTAACTGTTGCTAAATAATTGTTGCTACATGTATGTTTTCTAGTCGTGCATATAATGATAATTGCGTGTTATGGTATTTGTTATCATAAAATTTTTAGACCAAACTAAAAGTTGTCCTGCTTGGACTCTTCAAAGATATTTACCACTAAGGATACATAGACTAGAGTTGACTAATTTTGTGGGTGAACAAAAATATATGTCACTACAGATTATAAAAAATATTGTGTTAGCTATTAGCTATTTAGCAATAAAATTTCCAGCAAATTTTAGTTGTTTTTCTAATGAGTGTAGGATTCTTCTAAAACTATCCATTTTTGAAGAATCTAACACGTGTATGACCACATTTTTTAAGGTCCGAGCAACCTAAAATATAATTAGTCAAACAGTCAACTTAATGCTTAAAGTTAAATGTGAACATACAGACATATGTTGATACAACATCTAATTTAATGATAAAAAAGATAAATTAGAAACAAACAAACTATGTGTAATTAAATAGGGTTATGGTCTCCATATCAAACCCATGACATTTTTCTAACAGTCCACCATTAGAAAGTGAAAATTACTTTTCTTGAAATTAAAATCTTGATTTGAAAAATTGTTCTATATATATGAGTGCTCAGGTATCTTTCCAAATTTAATTTACTTTTGTAATAATTTAACATAATAGATTTGTGAACATGATGTTTTTTTTAATCTTTTATTCCAATAGGTGATAGATGTATATAATTGACAGACATTCAAGTGGACTTGACTCTGCAAACAAACAGAGTCTAAACACTTCTACAACCCCAAAGACATGAATTTCGCTGAGAAATCTGTAATATGGTCCTTTGAGTTGACATTTCATAAGAAAAACAAGGACCTTGTCCTAAATTCTTACTTGCCATACATCATGGAAGAAGCAATATTGCAAAAATACAAAAACAAAACGATTAAGATTCATACCATGGGTTACGAAAGAACGTAGAATTTACATGACATGTGGAAGCCGGTGAATTTTGATCATCTCTCCACTTTTTAGACAATCGCAATGGAATCAGACCAGAAAGACATTATCTTGAAGGATTTGGAGAGGTTCATAACGAGGAAAGAGTATTGCAGGAAAGTAGGGAAGGCATGGAAAAAAGGGTACTTGTTGTTTGGTCCTCCGGGGACTGGGAAATCTAGTTTGATTGCTGCAATAGCGAATTATTTAAACTTTGATATATATGATTTGGAGTTGACTGCAGTGATGAGAAATTTGTATTTAAGGAAGTTGTTGGTTACCACAACCAATAAGTCAATTTTGGTGATTGAGGACATTGATTGTACCTTTGACTTGAAATCTAATTTGGTTAATCGAGCTATGTATGTCCGTTCAAATGATTTTCATAGGTCAAAGAGCACGGTAAATTAGTCTTTTATTTTCTATTTCCTATCTTTCCTATTCCTCTTAGGTACGAACTCAGATTAATACCAAATGATTAAATAGAAAAAATTAGGGCTTATGTATTTTAGTTTATGGAGTAGTATGAAATCTGTAGTCAGGGGAGTGGTCAAGTGGAAGATAACGGGTTTTGCTCATGCTATTACAGTTTTCAGGATAACTGGTTAATTAACATAAATTTGATAGGATATGTTGGCCTTTTTTTTGTATAGTATTTCGACATGACAAGAGCGTGAAGAGGTTCAGAACAATTGTTATAATGCGTCCTTGCCTACGAATTAGTCAATTTTTTTTACAAATTCTACTGACATGAAACTAAAATAATTTCACCCTCCATTATTTTGTGATTTTCTTGAATAACTTAAGAGTCAATTATTGGGAAAATTTGGATATGGTATTAGTGTATTGTGTTATACTTTAACTTGCTTATATATATTTTTTATTGCAGGTTACCTTGTCAGGTTTACTGAATTTTATTTACGGGTTATGGTCAAGCTGTGGAGACGAAAGAATCATAATTTTCACAACAAATCACATAGAAAAACTCGACTCTGCACTGTTGTAACCTGGCCACCAAGCATGCAGGGCTGCCAAAGAAGTTTCTTAAGGGAGAGTATCGGCTACTCTTTGAGTTCATCAACAAGGTACTGGTACCACGAACAGAGAAAAGAACAGTAGCATCTACTGCTGATCTGTTTCTCATGGAGAAATTGGATGAACTTGAGAAAATTAATCTCCCTGCTATAATTCTTGAACACATGCACAAGATAATGACTTGGAAAAGGGCTAAACATGGGATTCCATATGGATCCTTGCTGAATTATGTGTTTAACCATTTAGAAGTGCCTATGGGACGAGGGGTACCTGGTACCACCAAGCAGATGCTTACTGTAGCCACTATGCTGGAATGTGAGTGTGTTGAAGGGAAGGCCAAAGGCAGGTCACATGTGACTGATGTTCTAGAGCAACAAGCCTCTCTTAAACGTGAGGTGATTGATCTCACTGCGATCTTAAATGATAAGGAGGTTGAAATTGTGCACCTAAAGTCTAAGTTGCAGAAGGTTGTCTCATGAGGACCTGGTACTACTTGTGTGGATGAGCAGGTGGTGCAAAAGTTGAGGGATGAGAATGCAATGTTGCTGAAGAAAAATGCCTCACTCAATGAGGAAGTTAAGGCTCTCAGCAAGAAACTTATCCAGGCTCATGAGGATGCCAATGAGCAGATGTTGTTGCTAATGCGCACCCTTAACCCCCTTCCCCCTCCATCCTAAAAGTGTCGTGTCTCCCCTGTTTCTTCATCTCTATGTTAAACCAAAAAAAATCTTGTGTGGCTTTGTGTATTGGTTGGCTGACTTCAGTGGTCAGTATTTGTGAACTAATGTTAATTGTTACTGTGCCCTGCCTTTGTATGGTTTTAATAATCTCTGTTTGCCTACATGTTCATGTTCTGTGTGGCCCATGGCCATGAATTCTTTCATGTTTTGCATATAACTAGTATATGTTTACTGTTACTCCTTTTCAATAATGTCAAAAGATAAATAATTTGGGTTACCTGTTGTGCAATCAGAAGGGAACGAAACTCTGAACTAAGGGGTAGAACAGTGATAGGGGGAACATTGATAGGGGGAACTAATGTACTTTTGAAAGAATGCTTAACACTCATGTGAAATTGCTTGTAGGTTGTTTGCCATCATCAAAAAAGGGGAAAATGTTAAGTCTTAATGCTCGCATATATTTTGATGATCTTCTCACAAGTGCAGGGACCCGGTCCTCTGCAGAGTATGCTCGTCCAGGATCATATGTTGTACAACTAGAAAGTTCTTTGCGTCAGAAGGTTGGTGAAACGCCAGTGTCCTGAACTAATCAGAACAGACGATGTTGGTTGTACGCTAGAAATAGATTTTCATTATTGATATATTCAACTCACAAACAACAAAATTATTCATTCATTCAAATAGAGATATTCAAGCTTCAAAACAGCAGGGACCTGATAAAGTGTATTATTGCTTCTTGTACCAGCTATTACTTTGAGTGCTTGTAATCGTGCTTATATTATTGGAATCATTTCGTTTGTGATAGAAATGTTTCAAGCTTGTGTGAATCATTGTAAGAACTCAGTTGTGAGTAACTTAGTATCTTACGTCAAAGTCTATATTAATCAGTCAAGATTAGTATAGTGGGCAGTGTTGTATCTACTTAAGCTCGGTTAAGTACTAGGTGATATTACTTAGTGTGGAGATTAGCAGGTTAATCTCAAGTTGTAAACTGTGTTTTACTTTTGCTTGTGAAGATTAGTGAACGTAGTTTGAAAATCCTTGTGAGACAGGTCGTGGTTTTACTCCCTTGAGTAAGGAGGTTTCCACATAAAGTTGTGTGTACAATCTTTACTTTAAGCATTTATTTACTTTTCAGTTTGTGTAACACCAAAAAAAGAAAAGATTCTGAAGGAATGGCTGCTCCACCCAATATGGAGGAAGGTCAGTCATCTACTAGACCACCCGCTTCAATGGACACTACTATGGGTGGTGGAAGAATCGTATGCATGATTACATCAATGGTGAATATGGACCATACATTCCCACAAAGGAAGTGAAAGATGGAGAGCTCACTACAACAATTGTTAAAATTAGAAAAGAGTACAATGAGACGGACATGAAGAAGATAGAGAAAAATTATAAAGCAAATATGATTCTAGTATGTGGAATTTGGTCAGATGAGTACAACCGAATCTCTGCCTGTGAGACAACCAAAGAGATATGGGACTATCTTTAAACAGCCCATGAGGGGACAACACAGGTGAAAGATTCTAAGGTTGATATGCTTACGACTCAGTATGAGAACTTCTGTATGAAGGAAGATGAAACCATTTTCGAGATGAACTCAAGATTCACCTCCATAACCAACGAAATGAGATGCCTAGGTGAGCTTGTTCCCCTAAGCAAGCAAGTTTGAAATATTCTCAAAGTGCTTCCCATGTCATGGGAGAGCAAAGTGAATGATATAACTGAAGTAAAGGATCTAAAGACACCTGCCATAAATGAACTGATTGAAAATCTCCAAACTTATGAGCTGAATAAGCAATAGGGGACAAACATGAATGAGGGAAAGAAGGAGAAATCAGTTGCCTTGAAACCATCTCAAAACGATGTGACTGAGGAGGAGGATGAGATGTCATATGTTACTAGAAGGTTTCAGAAGATTATCAAGAAGCATGAAGGCTTTCAAAAGAAGGCTTCGACTAGCAGAGTAGCAAATGTAAATGAACCTTATCACAAATATGGCAAACCTGGTCTTTTTATGAGAGACTGCCCCAGCTATAAGCAGGAAACTCAGGACTTCAGACCTCGCACAATGGACCAGGTCCTAGACCATGCTAAGAGGAAATCTCATACTGATCAACTCGTGAAGAAAGCTTTGGTTGTATGGGGAAATGCATTTAACGAGTCTGAGGAAGAGACAAATAGTCCAGAAGATGTCTCGATGATGGTTGTGGAAGATGATGAAACTATCTACAACTACATTTTCTCGCTAATGGCAAAATCTAACGATGAAGAGGATTTGAATGAGGTAACATTTTTTTATCTCAAGGATGATCTAGATACTCTTTCCATTAATAGATTGAGAAAACTTGTTGCTCTATTAATTGACTCAGTTGATAAAATCCTCTGAATATTTGACGATAAGTGAAATGCTGATGCGCTGTGAGGATGAAAACTCAGCTCTCAACTCTTAAATATCTTAAATGAGTATTAGGATAGGTATCCTTGAGACCTGTAGTCTGGCACCCAATGAGGAACCTGGTACCTCTAAGGGTGGGAGGCAAAAACTCAGTAACTTTGAGGTCAAACTACAATAGAAACTTAAGACCTCTGAGTCTAAGTTAGTTGCCTCCCTGGAAAGGAAATCTGAACTAATGAAGGATCTGTGTAAGATCAAGGAAGAGTTGAACCACTCCCTCAAATGGACTGACTTATCTAAGATACTCTCAAACTTAGCAAATCAGAAGTTCAATAGCAGAAAAAAATTAGGTTGTAGACAGATAGAGCCTCCCTACATTCCTCATAATAAGTATGTGTCTATCTCTGACAATCTCTAATGTACCCACTGTGGAAAAAATGGTCATCTGAAAGAAAAATGTGAGATTTTAAGAAGAGTAAAAGAAAGGTAGGAAAAGTTTCTTAAATCAAGAAAGGTTTCTGAGAAAAAAAAAGGGTATCTGGTCCCGGTTACCACTTTAGCAAGAACATTTTACCCCCATGGACATGAAGGTTTCTCATTAAGCCTTTTGATAGTTTTTGGAAACTCCATTTGAAGTGGGTTCCTAAGTCTAATAAGTGATTCTTGTGCAGAAGAGAGAGAGTAGTCAGTGATGGTACATGGATAGTGCATGCTCAAGGAACATGACTGGAGACATTCTAAACTTCCTCTCTTTGGAAGCACACCAAGGTGGTGGTGGAAAGAAGGGTTCTATTCTTGGTATTGGCAAGATAGGGAGAACAACTAATCATTCCATAAATAATGTACACTAAGTGGATGGTTTGAAATACAATCTCTTGAGTGTATCTCAAATCTGCGACAAGGGAAATAAAGTCAAGTTCATGTCTGATAAATGCCTGGTTACAATCTGTGCAACTAAAAGAGTTGTTATGTCTACCAAAAGAGTAAAAAATATGTATGTTGAGGATCTTGACTCTATTGAAGGGGACAATCTTTCATGCCTGAACGCTCAAATTGATGATGCAAATCTATGGCACCGGCAATTGGGTCATGTAAGTACTACTTTGTTGAACAAACTTGTTGTAGGGGACCTGTTTCATGGATTGCCAAAGCTGAAAATCTCAAATGATAAAGTCTGTGATGCCTATGCAAAAAGGGAAAAAAACAAGATCATCCTTCAAAGCCAAGAAAGGCGTGAGCACAACTATACCTCTTGAGCTTCTTCATATGGACCTATGTGGACCAGTCAGAATTCAAAGCAGATGTGGTAAGAAGTATATTCTTCTAGTTGTTGATGACTTCTCCAGGTTCACATGAAACATGTTTTTGCGGACCAAGGATGAGATGACCAAACTTCTGATCCCATTTGCCAAAGCTATTCAACTGAAGGTAAACTGCAAGATTGCTAGCATCAGATCTGACCATGACACAGATTTGAGAACTCTCAAATTGAATCATTTTATGCTGAAAATGGAATCAATCAAAATTTCTCTGCACCAAGAACTCCTCAACAAAACGGAGTTGTTGAAAGGAAGAACAGAACATTGGTGGATATTGCAAGAACTATGTTGATTGACGCTGCTTGCAATGAATTTTTGGGTAGAAGCAGTCAACACAACGTGCTATGTCACAAATAAGTGTCTTATCAGGTCTGTGATCAAGAGAACACCTTATAAATTACTGAATAACATAACAATTTCTCATCTTAAGCCATTTGGGTGCAAATGCTTTGTACTAAATAATGGAAAGGATGACCTTGGCAAGTTTGATGCCAGAAGTGATGAAGGGGTGTTTGTCGGGTACTCTTCTACTAGAAAGGCTTACAGGGTTTTTAACAAAAGAACTCTATGAGTTGAAGAGAGCATGCATGTGATATTTGATGAATCTGAGAAAAATGATAAGCACAAAGAAAACCATGAGCTGGAGGAGCTGATTAAGAGAAAACAGGATGATACAATTCAAAATCCTGGAAACATACATAATGCAAAGGAAAATGGTGCAGAACACACAGAAGAACTTGGTCCCTCTGGTTCAGCTCAAGAGGTATTATATCAAAATCCAGAAGATGAATTTGATGCTGATTTAGATGAAGAGATTACCAAAAAGTCCGGATGCAAACATCAATCCTCACATCTATTGGATAATCTCATCTCTCCACTCGACTACGAAATACAAACTAGATCCAGAACAAGAAATCTAGTTGCATATTCAGCCTTCATATCATCCATTGAGCCTAAGAATATCAAAGAGGCTTTACAGGATACAGATTGGGTAACATCAATGCAGAAAGAGCTTCATTAGTTTGAAAGAAGCAAGGTGTGGCACCTGGTCCCCAGACCACTCAACAAAACCATTATTGGGACAAGATGGGTCTTCAGAAACAAACTTGATGAGCATGGGACCATCACCAGAAATAAGTCAAGACTCGTGGTGAAAGGGTACAACTAAGATAAATGAATTGACTACGATGAAACCTTTGCACCTGTAGCCAGAATGGAAGCTATTAGGATCCTGATAGCCTTTACTGCCCATATGCAATTCAAGCTATTTCAAATAGATGTCAAGAGTGCTTTCTTGAATGGGAAATTGAAGGAAGAGGTGTATGTGAAATAGCCTCCTGACTTTGAAGATACAGAACTGCCAAATCATGTGCTGAAGCTGGATAAAACCTTGTATGGTTTAAAATAAGCTCCCAGAGCTTGGTATAAGCACTTGTCGAAGTTTCTTCTTGCAAATGGGTTCAAAAGAGGTAAAATTGATAATACTTTGTTCCTAAAATCTAGAGGTAAGGAGTTGTTGATTGTGCAGGTTTATGCAGATGACATCATCTTTGGAGCTACTTCAGATTCACTAAGCAAAGAGTTTGCTGACTTTATGAGCAGTGAATTTGAAATGAGCATGATGAGAGAGCTTACTTTCTTTATAGGACTACAGATCAGATAATCTCCTCAAAGCACATTCATTTGTCAGGAGAAGTACATAAAAGAACTGCTGAAAAGGTTTAATATGATTGAAACAAAAGTCATTGATACTCCTATGAGTACAAGTGCGAAGCTTGATCTGGATGGAGATGGAATTGATGTAAATTAGACTATGTACAGGGGAATCATTGGGTCACTTCTGTATCTCTCTGCTAGCAGAGTAGCAATATGTGCTAGGTTTCAAGTAGCACCAAAGGAATCGCACTTGAAGGCAGCCAAGCGAGTGTTGAGATATCTGAAGGGCACATAGGACCTGGTCCTCTACTATCCCACTGGTGACTCATTTGATCTAATTGGTTATGCTTATGCTGATTATGCAGGTTTTCTTGTCGATCGAAAAACACATCGGGCATGGCACACTTCCTAGGATCATCACTGATCTCATGAGGGACTAAGAAGCAAAATTTGGTGGCATTGTCTACAGCAAAAACAGAATATGTGGATGTTGCCTCATGTTGTGCTCAGCTACTATGGATCAAGCAGCAGTTGGAAGACTTTGGTGTTCTCACAGATAATATTCCTCTCTTTTGTGAAAATACTAGTGCAATGAACATGGCCAAGAACCCTGTTCAGCATAAAAGGACAAAGCACATAAATGTGAGACATCACTTCCTAAGGGATAATGCTGAAAAACAAAGTGTGGTAATGAGGTTCTGCAAGACATAAGACCAAGTGGCTGACATCTTCACAAAGCCCTTAAGTAAGGAATGTTTTATCAAAAACAGGCTAAGGCTGGGAATGCTCAAAATCACTTGATCCCATGACATGTCTGCACAAAATCCTTCATTTGATTATGAAAAAAGAGGGCAGGTATCTATACTTGTGGTAATGCTTAGTGCTCACTCTTGGTACCTTAATGCAAGTATACACTCACGGCACGATGACTAAAGAGAAGATTTAATCTTACAGGCAGAGCTGTTTACTGAATGGGACCTGGTCCTTACAAGGTTAGTATCACTTATGCTACACTGTTTATCGGTCAACGGTCACTGCCACGTGTCTCTCACCCATTCATCACGTCAGTTTCAGACATTTTTTCACTTTAAAACCAAGGGTCGCTACTGTTCAGGGACCCGATACCCTTTTGGCTTTAAATATTACTTTCCTTGGTGAATCAAATTACTCTAATCTATTTTTAAAAAATTATTCATTTATCTGTTCTCCAAGCGCTTTCTTCCTCTTGAAAAATGACTAACTCTTCTTCTTCTTCAAAGATTTCTATCTTCCGAGAAGTTGAAAACCCTAGTTCCTTCAACTTTTCCATTCCTCATCCAAATGAATCTCCTTTGATTCCAGTTTATGGAATTGGTGAAACGGATGAATCCATCACTCCTCTTGCTGAAGTTGTGGCTTCTCCTGTACTCCCATCTGAGGATATTTTACCCTGTTCCCCTACCTTGGTCCTATCCTGTGACAAATCCCAGAACTCGGTGGCACAATTTGTTGCGAAGCCTATTGACGAACCTAGTACTGAAGAAGTAGAAGTGGCTTCTAGGGCTGTATCTTCCACAATGTCTGAACTATTTTTTAAGGGGATTTGCCTAAGGGAAAAGGTCTTGAATCAAACATTCTAGCTGCAGGGGCAAAACTGGTGGTTGCGCAAAGTTTGAATTCATTTTGAGGAGATGTACAACCAACCTATTCAGAACCAGACGATAGATCACAGGAACATGTCCCTCTCAGTATTGAACCTATTTTTGACCAAACTCCCAAGTCTTTTGATGTTGAAATTGAAGAGGAGGAGGAAGAGCCTCCCTTGAGATGGAACAGAATAGGGGTACGGGGAGCTAACACTTTAACAGTTGGAGTCCCAAATCTAGAAACGGCTAACAATGCTCCTGAGGTCGACCACATTGCTGAATCCACTAAGTCTGAGAAGGAGAGACAAAGAAAAGGAAAGGGAAAGATTGTTGTGTCCCGCTCTAAAACGGACAAAAAGAGGTATGGAACAAGGAGTGAAACAGAAAAAGTCATGGGGAGTGCCATAGCAGCAAGCAAAGTTCAAACGAAAAGGGACAAGAAAAGGAGGAAGGAAGGTCATGAGCCTGAAAATCCTACCTCTACCCCTTTTCCTATTGGGTCTAGTGACACCGAGTCTGATGATGTTGCTGCTTATGTGGCGAAGAGAAGAAAAGAAGGAAAGGTAAAAAGGGTAAAATCAAAGAAATTGCAGAATGCTGCAAAGAAATCGCATGTTAAGAGGGAGAAAGTGAAAAAGGGAACTATTGTCATATCAAGTCAAGAAAAGGGACTAGGTTCGTCTATTCAAAATCCTGTTGCAAATAAGGAGATCACATAGTTGAGATAGAGAACCAGAAAGTGTTGAACGACAGAGTATTTTACCCTGAAATTCTTACTGCATTTGGTATGTCGAATCTCTCTGATGTTGTTGTTTCTCTACAAGGATGGAGTCACATGTTCGAACCCCCAACACCTTATCTTCATGAACCTGAGGTACGAGAATTTCTACTATAAAATAGACCTTCTAGAGGATGGGGGGATTAAGACTACTGTCAAAGGGGTTGAAATCCTTCTAGATGAGAAAACCTTAGGGATTATTCTAGGTGTACCGGTGGAGGGAATACGATCAATCGAAGGCTGTCAACCATTTAGTGGGTTTTCAACAAGAGCCACCAAGCGTGCAGGGCTGCCAAATAAGTTTATTAAGGGAGAGTATAAGCTACTCTTTGAGTTCATCAACAAGGTACTGGTACCACGAACAGAGAAAGGAACAGTAGCATTTGTTGCTGATCTGTTTCTCATGGAGAAATTGGATGAAATTGAGGAAATTAATCTCCGTGCTATAATGCTTGAACACATGCGCAGGGTAATGACTTGGAAAAGGGATAAACATGGGATTCCATATGGATACTTGTTGAATTATGTGTTTAAACATTTCGAAGTGCCTATGGGACAAGGGGTACCTGGTACCACCAGTAGATGCTTACTTTAGCCACCCTGCTGGAATATGAGTGTGTTGAAGGAAAGGCCAAAGGCAGGTCACATATGACGGATGTTCTAGAGCAGCAAGCCTCTCTTAAACGTGAGGTGACTGATCTCACTGCGATCTTAAATGATAAGGAGGTTGAAATTGTGCAACTGAAGTCTAAGTTGCAGAAGGCTGTCTCAGGAGGACCTGGTACTACTAGTGTGGATGAGCAGGTAGTGCAAAAGTTGAGGGATGATAATGCAATGCTGCTGAAGACAAATGCCTCACTCAGTGAGAAAGTTAATGCTCTCAACAAGCACTTTATCCAGTCCCCCTCTGTCCTAAGAGTGTCTCTCATGTTTCTTCATCTCTATGTTAAACAAAAAAAAATCTTGTATGGCTTTGTGTACTTGTTGGCTGATTTCTGTGGTCAGTATTTGTGAACTAATGTTAATTGTTGTTGTGCCCTGTCTTTGTATGGTTTAATATTCTCTGTTTGCCTACATGTTCATGTTCTGTGTGGCCCATGACCCTGAATTCTTTAATGTTTTGCATAACTGTTACTCATTTTCAATGATGTCAAAAAGGGGAATTTTTGGGTTACCTGTTGTGCAATCAGGAGGGAACGAAACTCTGAACTAAGGGGGAAGAACAGTGATAGGGGGAACATTGACAGGGGGAACTAATGTACTTTTGAATGAATGGTTAACACTCATGTGAGGTTGCTTGTAGGTTGTTTGTCATCATAAAAAAAGGGTAAATGATAAGTGTTAATGCTCCCAGATGTTTTGATGATCTTCTCACAAGTGCAGGGAACCGGTCCTCTGCAGAGTATGCTCGTCCAGGGTCATATGTTGTACAACTGGAAAGCTATCTGCGTCATAAGGTTGGTGAGACGCCAGTGTCCTGAACCAATCAGAATGGACGAGGTTGTTTGTACGCTGGACAATAGCTTTTCATGGTTGATATATTCAACTCACAAACAACGAAATTATTCATTCATTCAAAGAGAGATATTTAAGCTTCAAAACAACAGGACCTGATAGAGTGTATAATTGCTTCTTGTACCAACTGTTACTTTGAGTGCTTATAATCGTGCTTATATTGTAGGAATCATTTTGTTTGTGATAGAAAGTTTCAAGCTTGTGTGAATCATTGTAAGAACTCAATTGTGAGTAATTTAGTGTCTTACGTCAAAGTCTATATTAATCAGTCAGGATTAGTGTAGTGGGCAGTGTTGTATCTGCTTAGGCTAGGTTAAGTAATAGGTGATATTACTTAGTGTGGATATTACCAGGTTAATCTCAAGTTGTAAACTGTGTTTTACTTTTGCTTGTGATGATTAGTGAAAGCAGTTTGAAAATCCCTGTGAGACAGGTCGTGGTTTTACTCCCTTGAGCAAGGAGGTTTCCACGTAAAGTTGTGTGTACAATCTTTACTTTCAGCATTTATTTACATTCAGTATTTATTTTCTTTTATCATTGTAAATCGTGCTGAGGATCTGGTCCTATCGTAGCTGAGTGGACGCATACATTCCAATCGATAACAAATAACATGACATGCAATTTTACATGTGCACGACATTACCTCCTCATTACGTTCCATGGTGATGTTGAAATTCTTCTCCTTCTCAGGCATACTGATTTTAAGTCGATGGATGTTAGGTGACAACTTGTTGCCCAAATAGATCTCAGCAGCTTCATAAATTTCGTTGTTGACAAGGCCATTAAATTCGTCAATCACCATCGTTAACGGATTCGAAAACTTGGTGAATATGTTTCTGAGTCCAAAGAAGAGATATTCATGGAGTTCCCGGGGATCTAGTCATGGATTATCGAACGAACCAACATGATTGTCGCAGCAACAGAACCTACTGTCGATAAAACAGTCTTGGCCAAGGCCATTTTCGATTCTACTAATGAAGAGGACATGTTTTTGAAGGGCTTTTTGGTTAGTGGATGTTAAGTGTTATGCACCAAATGTGTGACAAAAACAGTAACCAATATATTGATGCAATTGCAATTGAGGAAAATGGTAAATTTATAGCAAAATCACGTGAAGAAAAGAACAAAAATAGAGTGGGAAATTGGCCCAAAAAATTGCACCAAGACTAACAATAGTAATAGTTGGTATTGACTATGTAGACTTTGAAACTTTCCTATATGTGCCCACAAGAATTTCCTTATAGTTTACGTCTTTCGCCAATATTAGATAGTCAATTGAACGCCTTCCGCCAGAAAATTATATTGTATATATAAGTTAAATTTTTGTTTTTTGTGTGCACTGGTAAATTTTGAACACTCTTAACGAAATTTTTTACTTTACTACTATCATCATGACATGTTTCTATTTGCCAATTCATAAAAGGTAATATAGGGGGAAATGCAAAGTCAACATGAACATAGGTTATTGGAAAATAAGTCTAAGAAGCTTTGGAATTGCAATTAAAGACTTTAAATTGAATATAGGGTCTCTCTGAAGTGTAAATCGGGGTATTAAGTTGATGGGATCTATTAAATGTTAACGCGTTAGAAAGAAGAAAATTAATAAAGAGGGGTCTGGGTCTTTATAATATGTTAAATATTTTTGTTTTCTATTTGTTTCTTTATTTAATTTTGCTTTTGAATAATATGTTAAATATCTTCAACACAAATGATTTGGTTTGATATTTGAAAAATCCGAACCAACCCGGCCATGTATACCCCTACATATACATGTTGTTCTCGTTTCTCCCATCCTGAAAATTCATATGGACAAACAGAGGACAACTTGGATCTCAACAGCCTTGCTACGAAGAAACACGGCAATTTTTTCTATGATCGAAAATACTATAAACACAATAATTAATAATTTAATATATTTAAAAATCATATTAAAATACAGTTTACTCTTCAAATTCCATCTTTGCCACATAAATTGAGACAAAGGGATTAACACATTATTTAAAAATAATGTACAAAATATTATAAATCATAATATTAACAACTTCAAAAAATATATAGTAAATTTTTTTGATCGACTCTCCAAGCATAAATTGGGGTCCGAATGAGTACTCTCTCTGTCCCTTTTCACTGGTTCAATTTTGACTTTTTACTTGTCCCTTTTTTGACAAATTAAGAAAAAATAATATTTTTTTACTTATTATATCCTCAATTTATTTTAGAGAATTAATATTTTTTGAAAAAAAGTAAAACCTCTTTAATGAGTAAATTAATTTTGAAATATAATAAATTAATGGGGGTAAAGTGATGAACTCACTATGTCAATTATTATTTTCTTAATAGGTGTGTCAAGTTAAAAATAGACAAGTAAGTATAAACAAAAAGAGTAACATATATTGGGTCAGGCACAAACTCTCCTATCTAGTAAAAATAATTATTTGGTACAAAATATATTGGATAATGGACACAATACTTGTACAAAACTCAGGTCTCATGAGCCCAAAATTGTAAAGTTGAAAAATACAAAGAAAAACTGTCTAATTAGACAAACATCTTTACCATTTTTACCTTTACAATACGCCTATTGTACTTTATTTCTCTTGCTTTGACCCAATCTAGGATCCTAGTTCGACTTTGATGTATATTTTTAAATGCCTTATCACTAATTCTGATGTATACTTTTACAGTAGTTTTGTTTGTTTTTGCTCATTGGAGAAATCCTTTGGTTTTGTATAATTAGCAATTCTAGGGTGTAGACTTTGAAACTTTCCTATATATGCCCACAAGAAATTATAAGTCTTTCACCAATACTCAATAGTCAGTTGAACATCTTCTGTCAAAATATTATATTGTATATATAAGTTAAATATTATTTTTGTATACTCTTGTAAATTTCGAATATTCTTAACGAAATCATTTAGTTTACTACTATCATCATGATTCATGACATGTTTCTATTTGCCAATTCATAAAAGTTAATATAGGGAAAAATAGTCAACATGAACTAAGTCTATAGGTTATTGGAAAATAAGTCTAAGAAGCTTTGGAATTGCAACAAAATATTATATAGTATTTATTTTTCTCCTACTTGACTCTTAAATTGAATATAGAGTCTCTCTGAAGTGTAAATTGGGGTGTTAATTAAGTTGATGGACAACCTATTCAATTTTAACGCGCTAGAAAGAAGAAAAATAATCAACAGTTTTGTATCTTGACCCGTTTAAAGTTTGTTTGGTCTTTATAAATAACAACAATGATATATTCAGTATAATTTCACAAAGTGGAAATCGACTCTTTATAAATATGTTAAATATTTTGTTTTCTATTTATTTCTTACATTTTTAACGTAATTTATATATTTTTAGTGTTATTATTATTTTATTTTATTAAAGTTTTGGTTTTAAAAAATAGCTATTCATGAGGCTTATACCCCAAGTCTCAAGGCTTACTCTTCGCATTGTAATAATTAAGAGAAAAAAAACCGCCCTTGCCTTTTAATACACTAGCCATTATAAGTTCAAATAAAATCAGTTTGCATCGATATTTAACTTTTATCTCGGATAAAAATATTCACAAGCCTTATCAGATTGACAAACTTATCTTGTTTATTTCATTCTATTTATTCTTTAAATTGTTCACATATTTTACCGAATTTGAAAACTTACCTTTTACACAAGTCATTACGGGTGGGACATGATTTGAAAAAATAAATAAATATATATTGGAAAAGAGAATTACAAGGTAAGCAATCAAACTCTCACTTCCAAGATGAAATTAAAGTTCATGTAGTCAACTAACTAAACTGCTAAGATTTTCTTACCGGATTGGCAAGGCTAGTTTGTGTTATTCAATTCTTCAAAAGTTATGCTAAATTGATAAAATTTGATACTATTTACATTTTAATTTTCTAGTTAATTATTCATAGGTTTTACCGAATTGATAAACTGGCCTATGTTTAAGAAACTGACTTTCTTAATCATATTTTTTTGTGATATTTTTAAAGACACTAATAATTTTATTCCAAGCTTTTATCTTTGTGTGAACTTTATCATTTATACATTGTCAATGGTAGATCTCAATGGACTTCAACTCAAATCTTGCTCTGAATATATAAAATTTTAGATATAAGTTATTCTCAATACCTTGATTCTTTTGATATATTATTGACTTGAAAAGATTCACGTTTACAGCAGGTCAAACATTATAATTACTTTACTACTTATTATAATAAGAGGCTACAACCAAACAACTCTTGCTTGACTATAGTGTGCTCGCGTTATGTGCTTGCAGCCAAGGGTGATTTGTTGCTCCAAATTTGTGGGGGGCACTTCAGCTAGAAGCAGGCAACTGTTCATTGATGAGGGTTTTTTTGGAAAATTAATATTTTTTCAGCTTTAATTTATTTGTTTACTTTACTTTTTCATTTGTTAGATATAAAAATTATATTTAAAAAATATTATAAATCACAATAATTAGTCGCTTGTAATATTTGATTAGATATTTAAAAATTACACAAAAAATACTATATATCACAACAATTAATAATTTAAAATATTTAAAAATCATATAAAAATATAGTTGACTCTTTGTATTTCATCTGTGTCACGTAAATTGGTATATGAGGAATAACACATATTATTTGAAAATGTATAAAAAGTACTACATAAATCACAATAATTAACAATTTAAAATATTTAACAATCATATAAAAAATTTGGGTGACTCTCCAAATTCCATGTGTGCCAAAATGACATACAAAGTATTACATACAACTCACAATATTAACAACTTCAACAAATATATAATTTATGCACGAATACATTGATAAACTGATAAATAGTAGAAATTAAAATTGAAAAATGGTAAATTTTTAAAGATCTAGTTAAAGAAGTAATAAAGGCAAAACTTTCACAAAAAGGAGAATATTATCCCAAATAGAAATTTGAGATAATTCAGATGTTTTTATGGTATTTTGCTTCATTCCAAATGTGAGGCAAGTAAGTCTCATAGACGTAATCACGGTCTTTCTTTCGACAAATGAGGTTAAAGGACTTCATCTCCGATCTATGAACGGAATCGAGGCCGTCAGGATGACCAAAGCATTTAAATTCTAGCCAAATCCACTTGAACTTATGGCCATTATAAACATCTTTTATTTTCTCATTATGTTCCAATGTGACTTTGAACGAATTCTTCTCCTTCTCCGTCCTACTTACTTTGACTTTACATTTTTGGTGAGACAGATTGTTGCACAAGTAGATCTCAACAGCTTCATAAACTCCATTTTTGACCTTCTCATTATCTTTCATTGTGTATTCATCAATCACCAATGTAACCTTATTTGAGAAGAATTTCTTGAGTTTAGAGAAAAGATATGGATTGCTTTTGATTAGGCTCGAAATCCCCCCGATTATTACCACGGTAGTGGCTACTGAGTTTAAAAACACCATGGATTTTATGCTTAAGCTATAGAGTTTAATTATCTTTTCTTATATTTTAAAAGAGAAAATTTGGAAAAATCTAGGAAATTGCTCAATAATTGGTTTTATTTATACAAGTCGTAAGTCAACAATTTTGTGCACACTACTTTTAAAGTCGATCTATTAAAATTGGTAATATCTTAGAACCTCACTCAATTATCAAACTTGTGTCCCACAAATTCTCCCCCTAACCAAAACTCTCAAAGCCCATATGACTGTCTTGTGAATACTGATTAAGTTAGAAGGAACAAGCTTCTTTTTATACAGTCCCAAACATTTTCCTAAAAGAAAATGACTAGTCAATCCAAAACTTTTTCCTAAAAAAAAAATCTATTTATGGTAAGAAACTCGAGACAATTAATACCCAACAAATCTCCCTTTTGGCCTGAATTTTTGACAAAATAAATTTGTCCACCTTCATAATCCAAAATATTTTCCTAAAAGAAAAATCTATTTATGGTAAGAAACTCAAGACAATTAATATCTAACAACAAATTGGTAGTTCTATTTACCTACAAACTAATTAGTGTTGGATGTTTACGTTAAATTTTGAATTATTAATATCATATAAATGAGGAAAAGAAAAGTCTATGTGGACTAAATCAAACGTCACTACATATTTTATTGACCAAATGAGTGATAGAGGCACAGTATGAAGAGTTAAAGAAATATGTGGACGTCTCATGTTCAAAGCGTAAATTTATAAGTCTCTACTTTAAATTAATAAAAGTTAATTGTTAAAATAATTTGGTCAAGGTGCGTAATCGCATCCTTGAATTTGGCCAAGGTGCGTAACCGTATCCTTGTATTTGGCCAAGGTGCGTAACCGCATCCTTGAGTTTCTTAAGTATCTCAAAAAGATATAGAATCACATTCTTAATTGAGATGAAATTTAATTATTACTGTTACATGAACTAACAAAATTTAAAAAATATATATATTTTTATACATAACGAGTTATTCTTATAATAGTTATCAATATACTACATTAAAAATATTTCCTTAAATTTAGAATAAATAGTTTCAACATTCTGAAGATCTTCATTGTTTAATGATATGTTCATAATTAAATAAAATAATTATTAGAATAATTTGGTAAAGGTTTATCACTATATTCTTAAATTTCTTTAAAGTGTTTCAAAAAAATGTATAACCACATTCTTAGTTGAAACTGTTATTACATGTCTAAATTTGCCTAACATTATGACTATGAACATTTATTATGTAAGAGACATCCATATATTCTTAAGAAGATGTACATATACGATAAACACTAAATCATTAAAGGATAATATCCTAACTAGATTTTTTTATGAACAAATTCAACACTAAAATAAAACAAAAATTAAAACATACGTCAAAGACATAGTATGCCAACATAAATATCCTAACTAGATTTTTTTATGAACAAATCTATATATATATATATAAAGCTGGAAATAGGCAAAGCTGATGTGGCATGCCTTATTGATCAGTATTGCTATTTATATATTTTCTCATCATTTTAATTTTTTTTCATCATTTTCTATTCAATAATCTTTTTAAAAAAAAGTAATGTCCTTCCTTATTATTAGCATTTAGCATAATGAGCAATTAAATTAGGAAATTATTTATTGCTTTAGCCCACGGAGCATCGGTTACTTCTTGATGCTTGTTGACACCCAATTTTGGACCTCCACAATATATATTAATCATCGAGCTTCTTAAATTCCAAATGATTTGAAATAATCAACTTTATAAAAATCAAAATATTTTTTCAAATTATCTTAAATAGTTTTGTCACTTTTTACGATTTTTAAATAATATATATGTTTTAGATAATTATGCATATAATTAGTATATTTTATAAATGTTCGAAAATCGTCTCAAAAAGATTTTAATTTTACTTAATTAGTTGGTCAAGTGGTGTAGTAATTAATACTTATATTTTTGAGTTATTGGTTTATGATTAAGTTAATGATTTTTATTTTGTTAAAATTAAGAACCTCATTAATTAATTAATATCTAATTCATCTTATTCAGGGTTTAGCCGAATTTGTTAATTTAACTCAATTTAGCTATTTCTTAAACTCGAGGATATAACTCATATTTGACCTCACCTTCTTGGACCCCTTTTAGACCAACTTTGGGCCAATCCAGCAGCCCATTGATACCTCAATTCCCAGCCAGCCCACTTTCAATTGTTCACAAAAGAAGCCCACTAATACAACATACCAAAGACCCATCAGATACAAGATACAACAAACCAGAAATGACCCCACCCCTATACTCCTCATTCTTCGTCTCCTTTAACCCAACGAAACCCAGAAAATAATCAGCAATACGCAGCCCATCGTGAGCAACCCAGAAGTGCTGCGAAACCGAATCCAGCGACCCGAGTCCAGCAACGACGAGTCCATCTCATATGAGGACTGTTGTCAAATTTTCCAGGTGTTGCCATCTTAATGTCTCGCTTGTCCTTGTTCAAGGTCGGATGACTCTCCTTTCAATTCCGTTGGAGATTTGTACCAATTCAACTGAAATTAAACAACTCAGAATTAACACTAAGCAGTAACTGCTCTTTTAGAAAAGCTTCTCATTGATTGAGCTCAAAAGGCTAAGGAATACAAGTAATAGAAGTGGTATTTATAGACCACATTCTGTAACTGACTCCTTCTAACTAACTGAGTATAGTTTGTTACAACTAAACAATACACAAAGACTAATCTACCCTTGATCAGTTTAATGACTTTTAACTAACTACTTAACTACTTCTTCACATATCTCATCACTCCCCTTCAAGTTAAGTGGGATAAAAATGTTTAGCACATCTAACTTGGATAAGAGATATTCATGTTGATATCTGGACAGTCCTTTAGTTAATATATCAGCAGGTTGTTCTTGTATAGAAATGTAGTTCACTTTAATCAGCACTTGGTGTATCCTTTCCCTTATGAAATGACAGTCAATTTCAATATGTTTTGTCCTCTCATGATAAACTGGATTTGCAGCAATTTGTATTGCTGCCTTACTGTCACTATACACCTGTATTGGTACTTGAACTTTAGCCTCCACTTCTTTAAGCATCCCAATTAACCATATTAATTCTGAGACTGTTGAAGCAAGACTTCTATACTCAGCTTCAGCTGAGCTCTTGGAAACTGTAGTCTGCTTCTTTGCTTTCCATGACACCAAGGATTTTCCCATTTTAACCATATAGCCTGAGACAGATCTCCTAGTAATAGCACATGAAGCCCAGTCTGCATCACAAAATGCACTAACTTCTTCATTAGAAAAAACTAGAAAATAGCAAGCCTTGTCCAGGTTCTTTTTTCAAGTATCTGACTACTCTTAATGCAGCATCCATATGTGACTTCTTTGGTTGCTGAAGAAACTGACTTAAGCTTTGAGTGCTGAAAGTTATGTCTGGTCTTGTCATGTTAAGATACAAGAGTTTTCCAATTAACTTTTGATATGCTTTTTAATCTACTAGAGGATCCTCAGAGGCTTCTTTGACTTTCATATGATCATCATATTGTCTTGATGTTAGTTTAACATTAACATCAATAGGAGTCCCTGCAGGCTTGGCTGCTGACATGCCAACCTCAGCTATAAGTTCTAGGATGTACTTCCTTTGATGCATCAATATACCCTCTGCTGACCTAGTGAACTCAATACCTAGGAAATATTTCAGTTCACCTAGGTCTTTCATCTTAAAGGCATGTTGTAGTTGATCCTTTGTCTTTTCTATTAACTCCAAACTGCTGCCAGTGATCAGCATGTCATCTACATAGATTAACACCACAATGATCCCTGCTTCTGAATTGTTAACAAATAATGAATGATCATACTAACTTTGTTTGAATTTGAGATTGGTGAGAGCTTCAGTTAACTTTTGATTCCACTGCCTTGGAGCCGGCTTCAACCCATATAATGACTTTGTCAGTCTACACACTTTCTCCCCTTGACTGGCAAATCCTTGAGGCAACTCCATATATATCTCATCTGCAAGATCACCCTGAAAATGCATTAAATACATCCATATGATGTATGTACCAATGCCTTGAAGCAGCAAGGGAAAGAATACATCTTACAGTGACCATCTTTACAACATGAGAAAAAGTATCTTGATAGTTAATACCCTCTTGTTGACTATACCCCTTAGCCACCAACCGAGCTTTAAATCTCTCTACTTCACCTGTAGACTTGAATTTGACTTTAAAAATCCATCGGCAGCCTATAGGCTTCTTCCCTGGTGGCAGATCAGTGACCACCCAAGTCTGATTGTTTTCTAGTGCTTGAACTTCAGCCTTCATAGCATCTACCCATCTTTGGTCCTGAACTGCCTCTGAGTATGTAGTAGGTTCCTTGACAGATGAAGTAGCAGCCAGATAACACTGGTAAGTAGGTGACAAATGACTATAACTGATGTAGTTGCTTACTGGATACTTGACCTCAGTATGAATATTTAAGGAAACAAAATCCTTAAGCCATGTAGGAGTATGTGTAGTCCTTGTAGACCTTTTAGGATTAGCTGGTAGCACAGCTTCTTGAACCTCAATCACTGGTTCTTCAACACCATCAGATACTTGAGAGTGAAACTCAGTTTCAGTAGGTGAATTTGTATAGTAAAAAGGAGTAGACTCAGCATTTGGCAATTCATCAGAAGCTTCACCCTGTGTAGTTGTGGGAACTACTGTCGGTGAGTGTTGTAACAGCTCAGTGGAGTCTAATAGGCAGTCTTTAAACAAAGGTTGCTTGTCATATGATCTGTCTTGTGAGAAAGGGAATATATCTTCTCTAAATAACACATCCCTGCTGACAAAGAATGTATTAGTAGTAAGATCAAACAGTATGTACCCCTTCTGTATTTCTGAGTACCCCATGTGGACTGCTGACTTAGACTTTGGCATTAGTTTATCATTCTCAACTTGTTTCTTGGCAAAGCACAAACAACCAATAGTTCTCAAGTGCGACAACATAGGCTTACATCCATACAATCTGTCATAAGGAGTTTGATAGTTAATAACACTACTTGGGACTCTGTTGATGAGATATGCAGCAGCAAGTACACAATGCCCCCAGAATTTTAATGGTATTTTCCCCTGAAACCTCAATGCCCATGAGACCTCTAATAGATGTCTATGTTTCCGTTCAGCCACTCCATTTTGCTGAGGTGTATAAGGACAAGACCTTTGATGAATAATTCCCAATTCATTGAACATAGTAGTACACACTGAATTCACAAACTCAGTGCCATTATCACTTCTGATCACTTTAACCTGTTTATCAAACTGAGTTTTGACATATTGTAGAAACATTTTCAAGGATACACATACATCTTACTTGTGTTTGAGTAGGAAGAGCCAAGCCATTCTAGAAAAGTCATCAACTATTGTAAGAAAATATTTGTTTCCATCAAAAGTAGGAGTATTATAAGGACCCCATAGATCAACATGAATCAAATCAAAACAATTACAACTTTTGATGCTGCTAGAAGGAAAAATAAGTCGGGTCTGTTTTGCATAGGGACAAACTAAACATTTGGACACTTTACACATGCTTTGATTATTCATATCAAAGATTTTGGAAAGTACTACAGAGGACACATGCCCTAGTCTTTGATGCCACAACTCTATATTGGAGGGAACTTGATTTACTGCCAAGACAATCTCCTTTTCACTTCTGTCATGACTTTGAGTATACAAACATCCTGCTTCCCTACCAACTTCCTTCACCTTTCCATTGTAAAGATCCTGAAAAATATAGAAGTTAGGGAAGAAGGTGTCTGAGCAATCTAGCTCCTTTGTCAGCTTACTTACAGTCATCAAGTTATACTTGAATTCAGGCAAGTAGAATACATTAGAAATAATGCTCTTATCAGACAAAGCACAAGAGCCAACATGAGTGACTTGAGTAGTGTCTCAATTAGGCAGAGATATCATCTTAGGAACAGCTAACTTAGACACAGTGCCTTTTATGAACATGTCTAAATGAGAAACCATGTGATTTGTTGCTCCAGTATCAACAATCTATACTTTGTTATTCTCAAATACACACAAAGCTTTACCTGCAGTGTGAGCAGAACTGCTATGATTGTACTCAGCTGTGCTAGTGTTAGTGTCTGACTGTTGCTGAAGTCCTCTAAGAATGTGATCATACTGCTCCTTTGTGAATGTGCAGCCTTTCAATAAATGTTTGGCATTCATTTCAGCTTGACTTAGTGTCTTAGAATGATTTGCACTCTCCATCTCTCCATGACCAGTCTGCGATCTGTCATGTTTCCTATTCCACTCTGGTGCACATACATTGGTGTTCAAACCATACGTAAAATAAGCCTGACTTGACTGATATTGCCCAGTGTTGTTGACTTCTGAAGAAGAACCTTGAACCTTTCTTTTGGATTTGAAATCAGGTGGATAACCAACTACTCTATAACAAGTCTCCTTACTGTGACCTTTACATTTGCAGACTTCACATACCAGAAAGGAATTTTTCTTAAATCTCTGACTTACTCCTGATGTAGCACCTACCTTCGAGTACATAGCCACAGAATCTAGACTAACAGAATTTAATCCCATGTTGCTAATGTGTGATACTACAGCTCTTTGACTTTCATCTCCAATTATCATAGCATAACCATGATTAACAGTAGGCAAGGGATTCAACATTAGAATTTGACTTCTAGCCTGATGATAAGATTCATTTAACCCCATTAAGAACTGATACAACTTTTGTCTATTTAGATGAATGACAAACTCCTTTGATTTAGCACAGTTACAGCAAGGTGTGGGCACTACCATCTCAAACTCATCCCACAAGGTTTTGAGTTTAGTGTAATACTCAGAAACAGACATAGTACCCTGCTGAAACAATATCCTTATGAAGACTGTAGGTTCTAGAACCATCTACTCTATCAAATCTCTCTTTCAAATCATTCCAGACCTGCATAGAAGTGGATGCAAATGCAATTCCACTAAGCAAACCTTTTGACACTGAATTCATTAGCCATGTTAAGACAATAGCATTAGCTCTTTCCCATTGACCCCACAGTTCTTCACCAAAAACTTCTTTGTTACATGATCCATCAATCAGACCTAGTTTATTCTGACCTAACAAAGCTAGTGTGATTGATCTACTCCATAGAGTGTAGTTTTCAATTCCAAGTAATTGAAACGAAAGAAGGTTGACTCCACTTACATCTGATGGGCTAAGAAACAGAGGATGATTGAAGTCAATACCTTGGCTAGTCATAAAACTAGTAAGCAGTTGATGCACCTGCATGTTCTCCATTGTTGCCATTGTTGAAACCACTACTAAAAAACTGCTAAAAAATGACGGAAGAAAAAGCGACGGACAGCGTCGCTCCAAAAAAGCGACGGACTAAGAGATGCCGTCCGTCGCTTTTTAATTAAAATAATAATTTTTAAAATT